>JSYX01000264.1:0-45960 GCA_000787465.1 Thermomucor indicae-seudaticae
GAGATGTATGTCGGATACGACAAGAAGGCTTGGATGACGCAGGAAATTTTTGACCAAGCTCTACGCAAGATTGATCAGATTTTGATCAACCTCAAGAAAAAGATCCTTCTACTGGTGGACAATGCTCCCTCCCACACTCAGCCTATAACGCTTCAGAAGGTCGAAATTTGTATGTTGCCTTCAAATAAGACTTCGCATTTGCAACCGCTGGATGCAGGTATCATTATTACCTTGAAAAAGAAATATAGGTAAATGTATATGTACCTGTTTTGCATTCCATCAGCGAATCTGATAAGTATTTCCGCAATCACAGGGCAATTCTCTTCCGGCAAGCCATGGTGAAATACCACACAACTGGACAGGTGGAAAATCTTTATGATGTAGACCTGAAGAAAGCTTTAGATTGGACGATCCTGGCTTGGGACCGTGTCTCCAAAGAAACAATTATCAACTGCTTCCGCCATACCGGAATAATGGAGATCTCACACCGGAATAACGACGATAACGTGCAACTTCCTGAGGATCAGGAATTATCGGAAGAACTTAACGAGGTACTGACATCCGTTCATGGGCCAAGTATCCGTGTTTCTCAAATTGACCTGACGCCGGAGGAAGAAGACCAAGGAGTCCATGAAGTTTACTCCCTGGAAGAGCTTACAGATCTTGCAATGAACTGCAGAGCAAGTGCCAAAAGTATGTTTTATCTTCTTGTTTTGTTGCCAAGGTCTTAAAGAATTATACCTACAGATCGTATGCTCGTATAAGACACCACAGCTACAGCATGCAGCAAACTACCTACGAGTACTCGTCACAGGTGATTTCTTTGCCCAGCAACATGGCTGCTATGGCTACTTGCTACCTTCCACGGATTATTCGGATCATCCGGATTATCCGTTTAAAAATAGCTCGGATTCAAATGCATTATTTCATCCAGTGCTGATAATGGATAGCCAGCTTCTGTCGATTGTTGAAATGGAACCGCTTTGTCTCGCTGATCTCCTCATTGGCGTCGCTGAGTAGCTTTCTTTTCGCTGACTGAGATACTGCTTCTTCGATCTCGCTTCATGTAATCAAATTGTGACATTGAAGTAAACACTGAAAACGACCATGAAGACAACCTGAAGGGCCCGTTTATATGTCTAAAAATAGTTGTTTAATGTGCTATTCCATCGTCGTCCTCAACGTTCTCTGGAAACGAGCAAAACGTTCATCCGTGATAATTAGCGATCATTCTAGAAGCATGCTTTCTCTTGTGAAGCGTATGGAAACAATCGGAAAATGATATGTCAAAACTTCTGATTGATTCATGTAGTAATAAGTTTATGCAGTGATCACTTTTGGCTTTCCCGGGGTGATCGCTACAGCGCTCTTGTACTGTATTTATCCTTCGTCTGGTAGGTATTTGGCCCGCAATGGTGCTGTACTGCTCACGGCGTGCCGGCCGCAGTTAGGCGTTGATCCGATCCTCTGGGTTCCAATGACACGTACAGACCGAAGCCGTTGCCTCCGATGGCGCTTGGGGTGGATGCCAAGCGGCAAAGACTGAAACTGTCGCAACTGCTCTTCGGGCTCAAGACTCAGTCGCCGCCATGTCCATGAATGCCTACAGACTCACCGTCGACTCCACGTCCCTATCGCTGTTCTTGACCCTATCTCCTTTGTGCTCAATCAACTACCCTCCCGGCCGCCCCGCCAGAAGAAACAGCGACGATATTGGCAACAAACTTGGCCTGTTCTCTGTGACATTCTTCGATCTGTCGACCGTCTCTGCCATGACCCCGCTGACTTCACCGAAGACCTATCACGGGCATTGACCCCCAGGACTGACTTCCTCCGTTGGTTAGAGCGTCCTCCTGCATACCCAGCGCCTCCTTCCCTTTCCTCCCCTTCCTCCTCGCTATAACCGACATCGTGGCTATTACCTCTCTTCCATCTTCTCTTTCGGCTTCGTTCTCTTTTCCCTAGGCTTGTCCGTATTTTCCATAGTCTCTTTATTCTCTCCCCTTGTTTGCTTCTACCTTTGCCTATCCTTTTTCCCTTGTACTATCAAGGGTTTTTTTACGCCTTTTCTCTGGGACCGGGCTCGAGCGGATAAGCTTAGATAGCGCAGCCTCACTTGGGCCATAAAATAAAAATTCCTTTCATCTTCGTCTGGTAGGTACTCTGCTATGGCATATATCAGTTCTCATACCTTGAAAACTTGAGAAAGCTGCAAAAAAGATAACTGCGAAACGTATCGTTTCCCCTGAGGAAAGGTTCTCTTTTTCGCAGTGTAAATCAACTTCCAAGGCTTTTCAATGATGGAAAGTCTCGTCTTTGATGGCGCAGCAACCAATCACTGGCAAGGCGTAAAAGCGACTCCCGGGAAGAAAAGCGCGATGAAAGGAAGCCATCATTCTTCTTCCTCCTGCCTGATCCTCCATGAGCGCAGTCTACTATGTTTACCTTTGTCGTCGCAGTGTGGCTTCCTTCCTTTAGGAAGACTAAAATATGCAACAGACTGATTGTGTGATAAGAAACCATTGGTCACAAGTCACATACACGGCGGTAGATGATGAAAGATCATGTTTCGTTGATGTTGGATTCGTTTAATAAAGACACGTTCGAGCATCCTTTTGCTTTTTTCTCTGCTTCGTTTCAGGCTACGGTGTTCAACAGTATATAACATGTGTTTAGGCAATACATATTTCACTCGAACGAAAAAAGCATCAGGCCCGTTACGAATCGCCGCCATCATCCTTTGTGCAGGAGTTATGAGATACACCTTAACGCCTTGGGAAATATTCGTCACTGCGATTCCTATGCACGAGATTCACAAGAACCAACGAGAAAGAGAAGAACGGTCGCGAGAGAATTGGACATCAAGTTGGCAAATTGTCTTTGACCCTTATATACATAATGGCTATCTACAGTACTTTTCGCATCAAGCTTTGCACATTGTATCGCTTTTTTGCTTGACCACCTTCCTTAGATAACTTGGCTTATCTTTTTACATAAACTACTGTTTTGCTTTAACACCCAGGTTTTAATGGAAGTACACCAAGAAACCTGATACAATCAAAGCAGCAAGGATATCACAAGTACGACTTTTGCGTATTCGATGCGACGTTAAATGCGAACCGCAGTATATGCAGTGTTTATAAACGCCAGTTGCGTTCATACGTCTGAAAGGTTCCTCACACGACAATCAGCATTTTGCTTTCTGATAAAGAGAATCCGTTTAGCGCAGTACATTTCACTTTATTCAAGTAAGTCCAACGCCATCTGCCTTCCCTAGAACCGTTGGCATCAAAGACGCTGGGCATCTTATCTCGTATTGAGGTAGGCTTATCTTTCTAAAAGCACGCCTTCGTCGCCAGCAATCACAATACGCTGCAAGCGTGTAGCTGATCGTTTTCATAAATCAAAGGAACTTGGATGATCCGAGGCTATTACGGCGTCCATCCAACACGCACACATAGTACGTCTTGCAATGTGCGTTTCCAGCGCTAAATGTGTTCTTCTCGGAAATGAAGCATTGTCCAGTACAGTGGTAAAAATAACAACCTTTATTTTTGGTGACCATTGGAAGAGATGCTTTTGCTGGTATACATACACAGTCCATTGTTGTTCTCACGGTCCACAAATAAAACATGGTCAACTTCATATGTGATTGCAATTCTTGGAAAGGGCTATAGGGTTAGGGATCGTTTACTCTTCGGATGTACATTTGATCACTGCTGGGTATAGATGATACAAATCCGGATATCGCTCTATTCTGATGTTCGACATAAGGAACGGTTCCTGCGGGTCCGTTACATAGACAAGTTTGCAATCAGGAAAACTATCGATCTTGGCAAGGCATGCTTTTTGTTCTCTTCGGTGATGGGCTCAGCAAAGTATAAACATGCAGCTTCCGCTTCAGTTATCGTGATTTCTTCCAGGTGTGGCATACTTAAAAAGTAGGGGAAAAAGCGTAAAGAAAGAAAGAGTCGGTCACAAATTGAGGAATAACGCTTAAATACTGTTCTTGAAAAAAAAATCCTGCTGCTATCAGCTCAATCAGGATCTATTAGAGAACCTCTTCTTAACAGGCGGTTTATTTTTGGATGCAGTTACAGAAGCTTCAGATGACCCGTTACTTGGTTAATGAGCTCTACTGGACCTAATGTAGTTGTCAACGTATTGCCCGTACTTTCTCAAAAGGGAGTGTTTCTCTTACCTGGACCAATACCCAGCACCGTCCGTGATCCAGCAGCAATCTGAGTCCGACCAGCATCACAAATGCTTTGTGCCGTGAGGTTCAAGCTAAGTGCAATGGCTTGAAGATTCAGCCTAAGCATATTTTGTCGGTGAGTCAGCGGACACACAGGCAGATAAACAGACATTACATTGTTTCTTCGCTGTCGCATTTTAATGCCACTTTAGCTTGTCCTGACCGTTCCCAAGCGCGCAACACCTTTCGCCAAAAGACAGCGTCAAAAATTGACCGATGTGCGTGTGCGTGTAATCGCAGTGTATATTAACTTACTTCAGGGTTTGTCTTTTTGACGGACTTGTAGCATGCCAACGTAGCATGGCCACACTGGTATCATTACATTATCCGTTTATTTATCGATGCTTGATGCACAACCACCTTTATCGTCTATTACCTGTGCTGCAATCTTGCCTTTGGTCATACCAAGGTCTGTTCTCACAACAAGGACCTATGGCGCACTTTGTCAGGTTCACTATTACTGAGCAAAGCGGTGTCACTGGAGCATTAACAAAAAGGGTAGCGAACCGACCATTTTGTAATCTTTGTGCTTGGACGCGTCTATCTTTCCAGTTGGCAATTCATCAAGATCGGAATCATCGTCGTCATCTGTTGCCGGCTTATTGGGTGCATGAAGCTGAAAGCTCTCTCTCTCAGTTCTTTCGTTTAACGCGTGTTCTTTTTTGCTTTGAACTAACTTGTTGTTGATTCGAAAAGCTGCGGCCTAGTACAAAGCCCGTGACAAGTGCAACGGCCGTAATCGTCGCCAGTTCGGCCAACGAAAGAGAATCAAGTGATCTAAAGTTCATGGTAAACACCTTCTTTGGGGACGATCAACTTTCTTTCTTCTGCTCCGACGCCCCTCGCGAGTTCAAGCGTACGTTATCACGGACCGGTACACATCGATATTACGAGTTGTCGATATCGTAGTAGTGGAGCTCAAGGTTGAATTCATGAGAAACCAAAATGAATTGCAAGCGTTGCCTTCTCCATGTACACAATCTATCAGAGCAGACTCTGCATCGTCGTCTTCTAATTGAGGTTTCATTCCGTCGAGTTACCAACGACGACCTTCTGATTCGGATCGTCAATGGCCGAAGAGGCATTACTAGCTGTTGGACTACGCCATGTACAACGCGTAGACGTAATCAGTAAAAAATCAATCGTACGGTCAACAGCGCAGTGGTGCTGATCATTACGCAACAGTGCCAGACTGCAAAACACTGTCCCAGTTTGCCCGGATGTGCGTCCTTGACTTTACGCGTTTCTTGATATTTCTTAAGCGCAGTCTTGGTGCCGACGTTTTTACAAGATGGGCGCGGAATATAGTAGGTTCTAAGAAACGGACATGCCCAGATCGAGGGGAGGTTCAAAATAAACAACATCTTTATCGTTATACGGTAATATTGGTTTTTGAAGGACGTTGCCTTGCTTTTCTAATGCTAGCTTTAAAAGTTTGCTTCGTTATGTTATGGGGATAGCGGTTATTGCAGAAATAGACGCTGGTTGGGCTGCAGATAACGGTGCGGGTCGTGTGGAGATGATGCCGAAAAGTGTGAACTCGTAAAGAACAAAAAGAGGCTTGCGTAATCTGATACGACGTGACGATATAAACACGGCCTTCACAAGCAAGCCAAATGATCCAAGACAATCTCTTGTCAGAAAAACCCCCGTGTCCTTTATTCAATCACGTTGTTTTGCTTAAACTACGTAGATGGAGTCCCCTTGACCTATGCGTAATGATTCCGTGCCTAAGAAACCTATTACTGTCATAATTGCCTAATCCGGAGGTCCGTTCTTTAATAGAAGAATTCAGCGAGGTCCATTACTTAAAGAGCGGTTGAATGAGAGATCGGAGAAACTGTTATACTGTAGCCGGAAAATCGGGCCTCGCTGAATTTTCCTGTTTCTTTATTTTCACCGTTTTCCCTTGATGGTGACCTTGCGAGCAACATCAAGTCTTTCGCCATGGACAACATGCACGGCTACGACCCTCAGGCGAAACGAGACTGTTCGTCTGACTCCCTCACTGCTCATTTCTCCTCGGCTACCATGACGATAGATAATCAATCGCCAGCAGCAGCAGCTACTGCTACCCAGCGTAATGATGTTCTATACCCTTTTACGCCCATCAACAGCAACAGCGACAACAACAACAACCACCACCGCCAGTCGTCGGGTAACAACAATAATAACGACACAGTACTGCAGGCCGATGTGCTTCAGAGTTACATTTCCCATCACGATGAAAACGCCGAGTTAGAGGAACCCGAGTTGCAACGGCAATACACGGCTCGGCTAGACGACCTCTTGGCGGATGGAGAGAAGCAGGCGACGGCTGCTATTGGACGGCGGTACAGCCTATACGCTGCTAACATCCAAGTAAAGTTTCCTCTTTCGCGCTTTTCGTCCAATGGAAGGTCACTGATCTATTCACGTAGGATCCTTCAAGGAAGATTCCTAGTGGCGCCGATCGCTATGTGTTTTATTCCGCTGATCTGGGATCAGCCAAGAGTGATTCGTTGCGGGATCTGCTGGTGAAACACGTTGTTGCTGTGCAACCTGGCCAAGAGAAATCGCGCACCGTCGCTGATCTGGTGCAACACACGAGCAACTGGTGGGTCGATATTTTGGCGCCGTCCGACGCTGAAATGCGCGCGATCAGCAAAATTTTTCGCATCCATCCCCTGACAACCGAGGATATTCAAGCTCAAGAATCCCGCGAGAAATGCGAGATCTTTTCGCACTACATGTTCATCAGTTTCCGCAGCTTCAATAACGACGTCAACAGTCCGGATTACCTCGAGGCCATCAACTTCTACATTATCGTCTTCAAGACGGGCGTGCTCACGTTCCATTTCCAGCCTGTCCCGCATCCGGACAACGTGCGCAAGCGGATCCACCAGCTCAAAGACTTTATCCACGTCACACCCGAGTGGATCAACTATGCGCTGATTGACGACATCACGGATAGCTTTGCGCCGCTGATCCAGCATACCGAGTTGGAGGTCGATTCGATTGACGATCTGGTCCTGGTCCTGAGCGGCTCGGAACAGACGGATATGCTCCGACGGATTGGCAGTTGCCGCAAGACCGTGATGCAGCTCTTGCGGCTTTTGGGACCCAAGGCAGACGTCGTCCGCAGTCTCATCAAGCGCTACACAGACAAGTCGCCTCAGCAGCAACAACAGCAGCAGACGGAAAATGAATCCAGGGAGGTTCGACGAGTCCAGCATGAAGTGACCTTGTATCTGGGCGATATCCAGGACCATATCCTGACCATGTTGCAAAACGTCAATCATTATGACCTCGTCCTAGGTCGTGCGCATCGCAACTATCTCGGCCAGATATCCATCGAACTCTCACAGGCTGGCAACACAGCTAACGAAATGATTAACCGTCTGACGTACTTTGCTACCGTCGTCGTGCCTCCCAATCTCGTGGCTGGCTTGTTTGGAATGAACGTCCATGTGCCCGGAGAAGAAAGCCAAGATCTTACATGGTTCTTTTGGATTGTCCTGAGCATTTTCCTTTATACCGTCGCCATGATCGCTTATGGCAAACGAGCCGGCTTTCTTTAGACAATCTACTTGCTTATTAACTTACTCTCACAAACACAAAAGATATAGTATGCGTTTATACACTGGGCACACCTTTTTAATACAACCGGTTATACATTTGTATTATTCTGCATCAATCTACTACAACTTGCTGTAGTTATGCAAATGGGGCGTCATGAAAAAAAAAGCGCTTCTTTTCCATGTTTGTTTTGTTTTTTTATAATTAGTCAAGTTTTAGCGGCGCAAATGTTCTTTTTGGAAGGTGGGATATTGTTTTTAAAGTGCTTCGTCTTCATCCATGGTTGCCGGGAGTTCAGAAGGCTTTACCATACCAGGAATAGAAAGTGCCTTTTCCCTTTCTGCCTTTCGCTTGGCTTCCATTTCAGCTTCTTTTTCTTCAAGGTATAGGTCGGCAGTCTCGCCTGCAAACTCCTTCAGCTGGATCAGGAAATCACGAACTTCCAACTTGAACTTTTGTGGGATACTGTTATATTCGAACATGGCCATGACAAATACTTTGATTTGCCCGCTATATCATCATCAACCGTCAGCCAAAGCTTTTATCATGAAACAACAATGTCCTTTTTACCTTTGTAAATGTGGGAATGCATTCTGAAGCAATGACGAAATATATTTCTCCAAATTCTGAGCATTGGTCGCATTAGGATTGGATGGGTCTGCCGGAAATAATGGGACTTGGATTCGGTTACTGGTAACCAGATTGAACAACTGAGCCAGGACTTCTGTTTGTCCCTTGAATCCTACATATTACCACGTAAATCAAATACATCCATGTAAATTAGACCACTCAACCACTTACCGCTCTTGTGGTCGCGATCTGTCAGCACAAAAAAGATATCTTGTAATATGCTCAAATAGTATGACTGATAAAAGGCACCAGCAATCGCTGGATCCGTCCGACTGATATTGTCTAATAACTGTTTGCAAATCTCCAGACTGACATCGGCGATATCACGCATCGTATGCTTGAATCCCCAGACAACACTATCAATGAAAAGCTTGAATTGTGCCGGTGCAAGTTCCAACAGTGCTTTTTAAGCAGCAGTCAGTACCGCGTCCTGGCAGTAACCAGTAGATTGGTCTTACCTGGGAAGCAATGCTGATTGATCGCCAATAACATGTTATAGAATCCAGTGCGGTGCTCCGGATACTCTGCGAAATCCTTTGTAATCATATTCAACGTCGGTTCAAATGTGGCTTCCAGTATAATAGCAATTCGTGGAGTCATCAGCGTCTGTTTGACGTTAATAATGAGCAAGCTAATGGTCCGACTTGAAATGTACATACCCGAAGCTTGTTCACCATGGTTGCCAAAACGTTGAGCACTTCCGCGTCTCGAGCAATATCAAGACTGTTACGATAATCTGACAAGACGGCTTCCAGGAACGGTCCAACCATGTTGTCATTGACGGTAGCAAGGTCTTCGGCGCATTCAACATATGTATCAATAAGTTTAAGGATTTCCTTTTTAATCGTTCGTAATCCACGGACTTTGGGTGTCTTTGTAGCAATTGGGCCTTGTTCTGCCACATTTTGTGTCACCAGTCTGCCGACAATACCGTACAACGCCAACAGATCTTGATAAATTTTGGCCAGCTGGATGATGAAGGCAGGACCAACAGAGGTACATGCTGCCACATTCGTCTTTAATACGTTTGAGAGAACCTTGATTTCTTGCGCATTGTTCAGGACGTCCATGTTTGCCTTGGCCCGCTGTATTATGTCGTTCCACTATAACACAAATTATTACTACACCCATAATTTAATATTACTACTCTTCTTCTCGTCGATGCTTACTGCTGCATTCGGCATACTCATGAAGTTCTCCATCAAACGTTCTTGGATCGGTTTGTTTGTCTGTGCTGATATCATGTAACCGACGGCTTCGTAAAACGTGTGGATCTTTTGACAGTTATGAGCAACGTGAGTAAACAATAAGACCAAGTTAATTTTTACCTGCTGGGGCGATAGATCAGACGTCGTAGAATCAATCGACTCGAGGATCTCGTCAATGAATGGACGATGCTCTCCAGCCTTTTGTTCAACAAAGTGCCGTTTACACTTTTGTGCAATCTTTATGAACGTATCGCAAGCCATGTCCTGGACACCCTCGTGTAACTCATGCATGAATTCAAACAGCTTGTTGACAACCGTTTTCAGGAATTTCCAGTGTGCCTTCAAAAACCGCGGGTACTGTCCCACAGTGTACATGATGTTCGAAGCGACAACCGCCTTGTTGTCCTTGCCACTCTTTTGCTCGCATAGACTCAAAAGCTCTTTAATAACAGTCACCAAGAACCGCTTTTCTGTTTCTTCGTTCATTGCACCTGAAATTGATCCAATAGCCCAACACAGCTTGTTCAAATTCTGCCATGACCACTCGCTGCCGTCCATCTATGTACCCAGATGTCAGTTGCCCATTGACCGCTCTATCTATGTATCTATCGCTGTTGTTACCTGCTTAGCAAGTTTGGTGGTCATGATTTCTTCTGTGTCCGCAACGTCCAAGTTCGTCAAATACACCAGCACTTCCTTCATGCTCTTGTAGAGCACAATCGTATCGCTTTCCTTGACGAATTCACGAACGATTTCTCCTTCGTCATTTTCAACCACCAACACCTATCCACACTTGCTGGTCAGAAAAACTCTTACAAGTCTAACAGAGAATTGGCCATACTGACCTCTTCTGGCTTCACCATACGCTCAATCATGACAACTCTCAGGCTAGAAAGAACCGGAGCATATAGATCTTTCCTCGTTCGTTGATGATTCGGGTAGCCAGGGGCAACTCCAGGCATACTAAGGTTCAGAAGAGGCATCTCCGACGATTGCGGCATAGCTCGAACTTCTTCGAAAAGTTCTTGGACCTAAAAAGATATTGGTGGACGGTCAGTTATCCTTCATACGCAATCCCGCTAAACAAACACTTGTTCACCAATTGTGCCCAGTATTCCAAGCAAATCTTGAAGATTTCTCGATCTTCAACACGAGAGATTTTGATTAAATAATAATGAGCATTAATAAGCAGATCATGGGTAGCAGGTGATTGTTCGATTATCTGATGCGAACACGTTAGTGAATAACTGTCTTCTTTTTCTGCCATCATAGAAGAAATATACCACAAACCTTTAGGTGGGAGGACAAGAATCCCGTCAAAAACAAGGCCAAATTTTGCACAAATTCTTGATCATCGTCGTTGCTCTCTTCATAGACAGCCGCGATATCTGTTGTGTGCGTGCGCTCAGTACATAAAGTCACCCCTATTCCTTCATTATTAATACACCAACGCACCTGTGCTTGGCGGAATCATACTGTTGATAGCCGTCATGACGCTCGTGAAAAGCAAAACCAACTTTTCGTGATATTGTGCCTCCACCTTGAGTCCACCAATTTCTGTCATACATTTCAGAGTAACGTTTCGGAATTGAGGGACTTCGAAAAACTGGGGCGCGCTCATATCAGTAAAACTCAACTTGCGTTGGTCAGGCGCAAATACATACTCTGGTCCGAAGTGTCTCGATCAGATCCGTTTCGAAAATGTAACCAAGCGGAATCCAATTCAGGAAGCGCAGTAACGTCTCGAGTGTCGCTTTAATCAAGCTCGGTTTCTGTGCCTTGTCCAGTACTTCTTTGCATAAATTATAGATTTCCGAAAACTCGCGCCACATTTGATCCTTTAAATTCGATGCCTTTAGCTGAGTCATTTGTTCCGCTGAATAATCAAAGATTTCCTCGCTTTTTTGTTCCACATATGATTAGCCAAAAAGGAAAGCCGCAGAAGGATTGTTGGCGCGAGCTTACCTCAGGAGTTTTAGAATAACCATGTTGTTCTCGCAGAGTGAAAGATTCGATTTGCTGGAGGCCACAATTTCTGGAATAAAAGATGGCCAGTTTCTCGGCCATTCTTGTTTAAGGATCTGCACAGTTCGGATACGTGAATAAAAGCCCATCTGTCGACAAAGAAAAATTCCATCCAATTGATGATTACCTGAACAAGAACCATGTTCAGCTTGTTGAGGTACGTGCGTTCACTCGTAAGCGATGTTTCGTCTGAAGATACTTTGACGATCACATTTACAATGAAATATCGGATAGCTGCAAGCTTATCTCAATATCCTTCCGTTCTCTTTTTTCTTTTTAATCCAATAATCGCAAATACCGTTTCGACTTTCCGGGACAAGTGTATTCCATCTCGTCTGTATGAATTTCTCAAGAATCTGCAACGCGATAAACTGAAAGGCAAAGCGAGATTCAGTACACCGGTGCAATACGACGCGCTCATTGAAAAAAAGAACGAACAGACCTTGGTCTGAGGCACAGTCGACCGTTCGAGAATGCCGTCTACTCTGGTCCAGGCTTCTTCATGATCTTGAAACTGCGTCAGCAATTGTTGTGCAATTTGTTGCTAAAGAAAAGCATGGAAAGAAAAGATTAATGACAAGAAACTACAATGAGGAACAGGTCGTTTCCCGACTACTGCGTATACGTACGTCATTGCCTGTGCCTCGGTAGAAAGTCAGGACCACCTGATCCAGTAAAGAAACGTCCAGCTCCTTGCTAAAGTCTAAAATGCTTTCAGCCATGGTGCGAACGCTTGGTTGACAAGAAAAAGAAGCTTTTTTCGCGCCAGCGCATTGGTGGTTCTCTTGGAATCAGGCGTGGAGCCGAAATCGAGCTGCACAGTCACAATGACGTTCCTCAATATTCACTCAACCATAAGCATCTTTGCAATGCAATCAAGACGTTAGAGACGCTTTCATCAAGGTTGCGAAGATTTGCGAATGAGACGCCAAGAGTAATAATTTAATCAACCTTAGTGGAGCATTTGAATAAAAAGGAGCACACAACTTGAAAGTGCTAAAGAAGCGTGTGTTTCAGACAAATGCCATTGAATCGCTGAAGGCACGAAAAGGGGTGCAAGTCGTTTAACAAGACATCTTGGCAAAAACTGTGTCTTTATCGACGGGTTCAGACCTGCATATGATATGGCATGATCAATGCAATGAATGCCCGCCAAGATCTCCGTGCCAACTCGGAAAGGCATGCCGCTGACGGTTCTTGACACCATATGACACAAACGATTCTTCGTGTCCTTATTCAGATATCGAGATGCGGGTACAGGAAGCTACTGTTAATCAATAATTAAACACGATATACATTGGGGCAAAGTGATATTCTTTCAACCTGAGAAAAGAAGGGCCTGTGCATTTCCAACAACGTAGTCGTTTTTTATTGTTCGTATATGATACAAAAATGAAATAAGAACATCTTGCTGGTTAGAATTCCCACCACTTCTTTTTCGCTTGTCGTTCATTATAATCACGCACAGCTTGCAAAAAGTCACTTGAAGCCTTGTTCATATCTTCAAATTTGGCTTCCAGTTGGCTCAGCTTTTCTCCTCTTTCATTCATCTTTTGGCCAAGTTCTTGGAATACACCACTGATCATACCACCTTCATCACCACCACCACCACTGCTGCTGCTGCTTGTACCCGCTGCTGCTTTCGCGCCTGAAAGCAATTCCTTCCTTTTACTATCAGTTTGATCTTGACGCGGTTGTTGTTGTTGTTGTTGTTTGCCCACTATGTATCCGTTGAGGAACTTGTTGCTCTCACCGGTCCAGTCTAACATGTATACTTACACAGAGTATCCAGCTCAGTGACAGTGAGAGGCCCCTTTTGGAAGGCACTTTGCACCGTGTCCAGCCACGACCTTTTAGCTTGTGTTGATGACTCTACTACAGTAGGACGTGCGGGTATGACAGTTTGATTGGTATGTAGAATCACATTTTCTCCACATGGACTATGTTATGGCAGGATATGTTAGCAACCATATCGGTCTCTTATTAGCACTCCTATACATATACACTGACATGTTGTTTTGAAGCAGGATCAAATACTGCTCCAGCTCGCAATCGCCTGTCCAGACCACAATACGACCGTCTTCGCTTAAAGATACATTATTGTTGTCCAACTTGTTCATGGTAACGCGATCTGGCGGCAGGACGACTTGGGCAAAGGGTATGAGATTGGGTAACGAATACAGGATGATGTGTCCATTATTAAGCAGAACAGCCAAACATGCACCGCCTAATAATTATTAAGAGTGCATGCAAAATTGTGAATATCCTCAAATCAGCCAAGCGCGTTATGATCATTTACCTTGATCTCCTTTCATCACTCGACTGTTCACAATAATAAAATCTTGATGATCTCCTTCGATCCGTGCGTGAAATAAACGGACATTGTATCCAGCCAAAACAACGCTGATCGAGACTTTAGTGACAATCAGCAGAAATTGTGGATTCGCTTGTGGTTTGTATTCCCAACGTGATCGTTGTTGTTCAGAGCTTGCTGCTGAGAAAAGTTCGCTAGGTTCCTCTGTAGTAGTAGTAGCAGTAGACAAAGGTGGAACCGGTTCCCGAGTGTCTCGGCTACTACTATTACTACTAGACTTTGAGAACTTGCGCGTGGTCTTGCGTAAAAGTCCAAATGCCTTGCTGCTATTATTCTGATCAGTGTTGTCCTTTGCTTTAGTAGTAGTGGATTCTGAGGACTTTCGGCCCGCAACTAGCTCCTGATCACCACATTCAGGACTAGTAGTAGTAGCTTTAGAATGTTCGTCCTCTGTGGCTGCTTCAGTCTTCTCCATCACATTGTCTGCCCCGATCATGTGGATCGCTATCACTGGAGAATCCGTATGAGGTGATATAACCGTTGGCTTGCCTGTGCCCGAATTATCCAATGGATACTGAATAACTGAGCCATTGTCAGCCCCGAGATACAGCTGTTTCGATACCACCAGTCCTATATCAATCAAGAAGCCTTATTAGTAAGTAACCGTTGCAAGCTCCTTCGTTTATAACAATAGGACTTACGGTTTTGTGGAGAGTAAGTTTCAAGTATTGACAGACAAGTAACAGACATTTCTGTGTTTTCCGCATTATCGTCGACAGCCGAGGCCGTATCAATATTCACGTTACGCTCTAATCAGATAGATAATTGATGGTTTATCCTTATTCTTTCTCCAAACTGCAACCACCTAGAGTATACAAATACCTGTTATGCTTTGTTGGAAAATAATCTCCCCAGATACCATATCGACAATGTATATATCGTCGTCAGCCGTACAGATTGCTAAGCTTATGAAATGTTCATTGAGCTTTCTCAGAGGCCTCTTCTATCCGTCTCTCTCTCAAGTGCAAAAGAAATAACCTACCTTCCTTGGTCAGTAAACGTCATATGCTTGACAGTAGTGGAGGACTCCAGCGTTATCATCAGTCTTGCTTTGAACCCTGATTCGGTCTGCTTGGGATTAAGAAGTTTTATCTGTATACGGCTGGTTTTCTCTTGACTTGTTTCCTTATCAAATGGTGGTTCATTCTTCTTCAGACTGTCTTCTGATGTAGTATCTGCAGGGTACGTTTCCGTTGCTTCTTCGTGACCGTTGCTTTCCAATGGCGCTTCTCCTTCTCGCTCAAGTGTATCCATGTCACGGAGTAGTTCGGATATCTCTTTCAGTGTGTTATCGCAACTGGAAATGAATGGATCATCGGGATTTTCATCCGCCGGGTGCGAGTAAAAGTAGTGAAGTATTTGGCCGTTATCGAACGCAACTGCAACCGTCCCAAAAGTCTTGTCGAATACAATATGAGTTATCTTTATGGCCGGCTTTTCAAGATTGTTGTCGTCACAATAGTGTATGGTGAGATGAGTCAACGGCCGAAGTCCGGTAAACGAAGCGTCCCAGAAGCGAATGGTACAGCCGTCATGGTGTGAAGCAGTAATGAGCAAGTCGTTCGAGGGTATTCGGTATATGTGACCACTGGCAGCAGCGCCGCCTGTGAGTGGCAAGTGATGTGTCGTGGAAGAACTACTACTACTTGGGTATGTGACTAGATGCTGGAATACATTGTGCGATAGCTGCGGGATATGGAAAGCCTGGGACACACACGGATCCAGAAACTGCAAGGCTGGTGGAAGCATCAACCCAGGGTATCCGTGGTCAAGTCCGTAAGCCCGTAACGCATTATCGCATCCGACCGTCAAAATACCCACAGGACTGCGCATGTACGGATAATAATGACTACTGCTGAGGAGGATAAAATCAGCCACTTCCACTGGTGTCGCCAGAATGCTTTGCTTCCGGACTTCAGAATCGCCGAATTCAAGCACATGTAAACCTTCAATACCGGGCAAATCGGATCCTCCAGCAACAATCAAATAGGATCTACCGCCGTCATCAGTGTACCAGGCAAGGTGATAGATAGGTGGAGTACAGGATTCTCCTTCTTCTGCTTCCGCTGCTGTATGGAGCACTCGTCTTGACATGATCGGACGATGTTCATGCCGAATATCCCAAAAAAGCAGAACACCATCATCGTATCCTGCCACGAACCGGTTTCCACACGGACTCCAAGCCATACATGTCAATTCACGACTACCGTTGCCAGAGGGAGTAACAAAGACACGCTTCGCACAACGATCACGCATGCTCCACAAAAACACAGCCGCTCCATAACCGATCAAGACCAGATCGAGATCCTTGGGATGCGTCTGAATGGACACCACAACGCTGATGCACTTGTTACTACTATCCTTCCTGTTGTTTCCTGCTGCTGCCGGTAGATACTCCAAAACGAGATTGGGTATACCGTACGATTCCGAGAACGATCCATTCTCCATATCAAAAATATCCACATTGCCGTCCGCGAATCCGACAAAGAGCCAGTCAGTGCCGGTGCAGTAATTGATGCAGGTGACGATGGAAGGCGTCGTGACAGCGTGGCGTGCTCGTTTCGTCCTGAGGTCATACGTCGTTATCACGTTCTTTCTGTCAACCACAGTCAACAGAGGGTATCCGATTTTGAACTGCATGTATTTGATGGCTGCCACAGGTTCCCTGAGCTGGATGGCCGCTGAAATGCCCTTGCCGAATATACGTATATACGCGTTCTGTCCTCCACCTAAAAGAGCATGTCTGTCAGAAAAAGGAGGTCCTTTGTTAACAACCGATGCAGCTGATTTTACCATACCCACTGCCAAAAGCCCTGCCACTGGATCAAAGGCAACGGCTGCAATGCCACCTGGCATCCCATACGTCGACAACTACAAATTCCCCCCAGAGTTTGAACACCCTGTCAGCGACCCATTTACGGTCTTTCTCCCTCTCTCTTTTTTTCCCCATGCCACCTTGAGTAGTCCGACATTCGCAGCATCGATTGAATCAGATAAGGATCGTTCAAGTCGTTTGTCCTTGGCCAGAATCGCGCGCCCTACGACATTCTCCTTGGCTTTCTGCGCATAACCTGAGAGCTTATCAAAGATGGTCATGGCAAACTGCACAGCAAACGCGAGGAAAAAAGCTGCTGCAGGTGGAAGAGGAACTTGATTCCGCGTTGTTATTGGCCCGACACGTGATCCGACCCATTGGCATGAAACCGCGTTGGTTGCATAACTCTCTCTACACCATCCACTTAACCTCGTGGGATAGTTTAAAAAAAACGTCTGGTGGACACTTAGAAACTTGGACTAATGGACTCGTTGTAATTGTGCGTACGCCACACCATCGTACGTAGCAATAGGTATTCCCTCAAAGACTTGCGCCTTTTTGCCAAGTACTTCCTGGCACACGACGTAAGAAAGAGTAACTGGGAGACGATGTGGAAAAATGTCCTAACAGGACGGACTTCAAAAGAAAACGCTCACGGAGGTGCTTAAAAAATGTCCCTTTGCAGAAGAATTACTGGACTTCTTGTCTTTCCATCTCTCACCTTGTTTCAAGTTGCCTCTAACGTTATTAAAGTGTTCAGAGAACGAATAAGGGAGAACTGTATGTATTGGTTTCAATGCTCGAACATTGAATCTGGGCTAAAAATATGAAACAATTAATAGATAAGATGGATCGATGAAAGCACCTTGAAAAGGATGGGACAGGAATATATATAAGTTGGATATGCACTGTTTTCCAGCGGACTCTCTCTCTGTCCTCGAATATGTGGAGACCAGTCTTTTTTTCTTTTCTCTAAGGTGACGATAATGATTATGATGATGAAGAAGAAGACGACGCAGCCAAGCTTTCGCATTCCTTGTACAGCCAACCAGATTCAGCACCCATCGTGTCCACAAACTTGCTGTCTACCTTGGCAAGAATCTTGTCCCGCAGATCGCCATAGATCTGCTCTCCAGTCTTCGCCACAAAATAGGCCGGTGTCCAGGTCTCGTTTTTCTCTGCGCGTTCTTTGCGAAGCGCCCGTTGCTCGTTCTCGATCGCTGATTTTTTGCTGGACGCAGTCATATAGTCGCCCACCTTGAGCGCTTCGGCTACTTCGTGCCATACTCGACGGGATTCCAATGGACCCTGCTCATCGATACTTGCCACTTTGGGTTCCGGCTTTTCTAGCGTAGTCAGGTCCAAGAACGGAGACGGGCTGCTTTCGTTATGCTTGATGATAGTAGACTTGGCAGTCCACTGGCCCTCAATCACGGTCGGTCCAGCAAGAAGCGTGTCGTGCGTCACCGTTGCCTTGAAGTGATGTAATTCTCCGGAAATCCAGCCCTTGGTCGTGTACTCGATGGACGCGAAGAATCCACTTGATGACTGTACATAAGAGTTGCCGTACAATTCGACATAGGGTGCTATTTTTCGACAGGCAAAAAAATACGTCTATAAGCGTCCTGCCCATTCTACCATTGCTGCAAAGGCTCTCCGTGGGGGGGCGGGGCAGGATGAAAAGCTTACCAGCATACCAAATGCCATTCACTGACAAGGAAGGCAACGTGAACAGATAGGTTTCATCATGCTGCGTCAGTTTCAAAACACAGTAACCAATCTGATCCACCAGCATTTGCGTGCCGGAAAATCGCGTCTTTTGGCCGTCATGTCCATTAACAATAATCCCAGCTTCCTTGTTTTCAATGTAGAAACCAGAGACGGGTGGATGATGAGATACTTGCTCGCACACGATCCGTGTGCCATTGTCCCAGGAACAAAAGAATTGTTCACCCAAGATTGGATTAAACGGTTTCTTTTCCCATTCGCCCTTGGGTACCCGGCTGGAGAACGATCCGTTGAGTGATGAAATGAACCATTTGATCGCTGCATAAAACCGGTCTTCAGCACTATCAAATTTGCTGATTGTCGTCAACTATAAAGCCAAACCCTTTTAACCAGCGTCCTCCATTCCATGATCATCCTTTCTTACCAGCTCAGGTTGATCAGCCCAAAAGGACCTACGAAAAGGAAAAATAAAGTTGTTAGCGTACATGGTGCGTCGTTGCTATAGCATCCTTCCACATTAATTCCCATGATAACGGCGAAGGGCGCTTATCGCGGACACAGCCCACCCCCTAACGACATTAAAAACGCGTCTTTCTTTACCGGAAACACACGCCCAATGCTCTGCAAGACAAAAAGAAATGAAAGCGGCGCCACTTACGAGTACTCTAACAGAGAAATAGGAGCCAAAAGAAAGGACGGGCATGTCAAGCTAGAGAGATCGCCAGTAAACGATGCAAGTGTTTTCAAGAATGAGGAGAAGCTTCCTTGTTGGTCGGCAGGAATACTCTCAAGAGCAGAAGTTTCAGCGGTCGTCATTGTCCGGATAGAGGCAAAAAGGGCTTAAGAAGAAGCAACAACAACAAAAGAAAAAGAGGTGCCTTGCTCACGCACGAACCCTCCCCTCAATTTCCGTGCGCACTCTCATGGTTCGTGATTGGCTGACGAACGACGCATTCCCGCACTCGAAAAAAATTAGCCCATTATCACTTAATGATCGTCAGCAGGCAGATATCGCGTCCCGTAGAACGGCAACAAACATGACTTTGTCGTTTCGAAAATATATTTTTAGGCGTTACGGTTTTCAGCTAATGATGCCATGCATTATCCTTGTGGATATGTTCGTTTAGCATGCGATTACGGCGAAAATGGCATATGGCGCCGGAATTAGCGAACGCAACGCTTTAAGATATTCGATTAAGCATTTAGAGCTTTCTCGGAAAAGTTATATAGTGTCCTTGGCCACGGGAAAACTAAGATTGCTTTGGCGCATATACACGCGGAAACTGGACTATCGACAATGGTCCATAACAAGAGCTTCACTTGTTGTCAACAATCGAACCCTGTCCCTTATCGCGCAAAGAAATGACGACCCTATGTAAAGCTAATGTGCTATAGGGTTCGCAAGTTACTGATACAGAACGTTATAGACTCCTTGATTTAATACAGAACCGCCTTCTTTTCCACACAGTCAAATTTTTAGGAAGGTCATGAGTGTCAATCGACTAAAGCAGACTCCATTGACCGCTTTCTTTCAGCAACGAGCAGAGGCAGCCGAGCCGAATCCCACTGGGTAAGATCCCAATGCGCCAAGTACCCGCGGAAGATTCAATCTGATTGTACGGCTTTATAGATCCGAGGACAATCCCGTTTTGATCACGACTGATAATAAACTCGACATTAAAAGTGAAGTCCCCAGAGATCAAACAGATGACGACGATGACGATGTCGTTAATATTAGAGGACGGCGCTCACGCAAGCACAAAACGATCCGCGACGATGACGACTCGTCTTCCTCTTTGGAACAACCACAGCCTGCCAAAAAGCACCGCCAACGTACTGCACACATGACGATTGGAAGCGATAGCGAGGCAGAAGAAGACGACGAAACGCCTGGCAAAAAGAAGTCCCGACGCCTTGTTCGGAGAGACGAGGAAGAAGACGATCAAGAAGATTTGGACTTTCTTGACGAAAACGGTAAAAGCAATGCATAATCGTTTCGTGATCCAAAAAGCTCATACTAATATGGATTGACTTGACCTGTCAAAAAACAGACGTGTATGAAAACCGGACGCGTGGCCAGAAGCAGTCGCAGTTTAGCATTGCCTTGGAAAGATTGAAAGGTCGGTTAAGGCAAAAAGACGAAAGTTACCGCGATGATCATACTGACGTAAACAAAACCGCCCCCTTACCCTTAACAGACCGTAAACATCGGATGGAATTCGGAGGTTCCGAAGGCCCTTTGGACAGATATCGCAGTGACTTCGATACAGACAATGAAGAAGATAGTGATGAAGAGCAAGACGAAGATGACGATTTTGTAGTAGCTGATGACATTATTGATGGCGTCAAGGTTTCGCCAGACACACTAGTGGATATTGTGGATCAAGAAACTAGTGCACTCCCAGGTACTTGAAGACAAAGAATGAAGAAACAAGGTGCTTCCGTGCTGACGTTTCCAAAATTAGCCGAATTTAGTGCAGCACGGATGCAACGCCTGTCCGCAAATTTCAAAATCTATGTGGAGTATTTTGTTCATCTGAGTCAGGGCCATGAATCCGGAATTCAGAGTACGTAGATGAAACAGATGTATTGCAGTTTGTCTGATTATGTTTATATGGAAAACAGCGGCCTATTTTCAAACGGCAGTCCAAGCTGTGGAGCGCCGGATCCGCGGGTATACAGACTCAGTGTTGTCAAGTGATGCATGGTTGCCACGTTTTAAGGTGAGTCAAATACGATAGGCCAAAAGTAACCCCTTTGAGATTGATCTTTAGTTTTTAGAAAGCCTTGGATCGATACCCTCAATGGCATCATCGGAACATAGCTAGCAATCTTGTATGTGAAGGGTGTCGACAGAACCGACCGTCGACGTGCGGTGTGGTACTTGCGGCAGAACCGGAAGAATCCGAAGTTGAGCCGAGGCAGCTGGAGTTCTCCTTAGGAAGCGAATGCTACAAACGCGCCAAAGTGTATCACAGATTGGTTCATTTTAGGTCACACACGTACAAACAAGTGCGCATTGAGACTGAGCGTATACGGAACGCCATGAACGACGCTGACCGAGGAGCCGAAGACCTACGGCTACCGGAGGAAATCATCAAAGAAATGCACAACTCAGGATTTACACGAAAGGTAAGATTAATTGGTCCGTGTCACGTAAAAACATGCTCATCACCTTTCATGTTATCTTAGCTATATGAACAAGTGCGAAATCTCTTTAGCAAGGTGCGATTTTATTACATGGATAAGTCAAGACGGCATATGAGCGAATCCTCCTCGTCCGATGATGATGGCGAAGAATCAGAGTCATAGTCTTGTTTATATGCTCCTTTGATTGCTTTATAAGCGTTTGTCAAATTGTGCTGCATCGCTCGGGGCTTCATCCGTCTTGACGCCTGCTGAATGTTGCATTGCCTTGTCTCTGGAAGCTATTAAAGAACCTTTTTCCCCAATTGCTATTTTTCGCAAATTTCTCTTTTCTCGTATTTCTCCTATCTTTAAGAAATCATCAATTGTAGTTTTATTGACCTAATAATTATCCTATATTGTCTTACAAATCCGCTTATTATCACCACTATTCATCCGCCAACTGTAGTATTTTAAACCAGTTTTTTCATTATTATTACGCGAAACGAACGTTTTCGAGTGCATTATGGGAAGCAATCAAAGCAGACCTGTCCGATCAAGTTTGCGCGCGGCGAACCGTGCGGAACGCAAATCCAAACGCACTAAAGTAACAAACTCGATCATCACAACAAAAGAAGCAGCAGCATCGGTAGCAGGAGTTTCGTCGACGACAACTGAACAAGAAGAAAACAAGTTGGAAGCAGCAGGAGAAGCCAATGGATCCTCAGTGATGACCGAGCAACCAGCGTGTTCAGATTGTACAACAACAGCGAAGCACGGGGCGGCAGATCCGAAGCGTAACCATCATCGTCGGATCACTACCACCAGTCGACGTTCACGTGTCTCGTCAGCAACGACCACCGATAGCGGCTACGGTAGTCATGGCTATTACAGCAGCATGATTGCTGCCACTCTCGATGGTTTTTCCTGGGATGAGGAGGACAAGCAACAAGCTCTTGCTGCTACAACATGTCCACCGCCCTACAGCGACAAGCCATTGGACCGCGACGAGGTCCTGGACGCCATGGCGCGCTCGCCGAGCGACGCTGACCAGATATCCCAAGACATGTTTGATCGAGCCCGCGCTGCAGAGGATGACAAGACCGCCGTTGAAATCGTCAGGGAACGTTGCGAAGATGCTGCCGCAGCTCGCGTCTGGAAGGCACAATGCTACCTGAAAGGCTGGGGGATCGACCGGCCGCAACCCGCATACGGCTTCGAGCAACTCAAAAACTTGGCCGACCAAGGATGCTGGCAAGCTTTCTATCCCTTGGCTCAATGCTACCTGAACGGTGTCGAGGGTTGTCAGCCGGTGGACAAGCGCATGGCGTTCCAATGGTTCAGCACGACGGCGCAATTGAACCATCAATCCCATGCACAGCAATCCGTCATTGCGCTTGCTCAGTTGCAGGTTGGCTTGATGTTGACGCATGATGCACACGATAACGACGAAAAGTTGGCGTTTCAATGGTTCCTGAAGAGCGCCGACAACGGTAACAGGTATACATTGGGTTTCTTCGTAAGATGCATGTAAAAGAGCCATTAGCTAAATCTTCTTCATTGTTGTATATAGTCGCGCGCAATTCATTGTTGGAACCAGCTACGAATTGGGATGGATGGTGGACAAGAAGGACACGGAAAAGGCCAAAGAGTACCTTTTGAAAAGCGCGACGCAAGGCTTTTCCCATGCTCAGGCATCCCTCGGGATACTGCTTGTCAACGAACACGCATACGCTGAAGGACTTTGTTGGCTGGAAACGGCAGTGCAAAAGGTAAAAAAAGGCCAAGTTCTTAACCGCTTGCATGGATTGATAGACTTGGCCCCGTAGGACAACCCGCGTGCCATGCTCAAGCTTGGGACCATGTATGAGCAAGGCTGCTGCGATGTTCCTCAAAGCGAAGAACGCGCGCTTTTTTACTACAAGGCAGCCGCTGATCGAGGCCAAAATCCAGCAGCTCAGTTTCACCTGGCTCTCAAGTACCAATTCGGCGACCTGGGCTTACAGCAAGACTCGCAGCTATCTCTGCATTACCTTCGTCAATCGGCTCGTGCTGGTTATCCACCGGCCCAAAGGCTTCTTGGCATTCACTATCTGGAGATCAGTCCCTTGGGTAGTCCTCAGCCAGATTATCCAAGGAACAACAAGACTGCCCTTCGATTGTTCAGGCTGGCAGCAGCTCAGGGCGACGTCCGTGCTTACATCCTGATCGGCTCGTGTTACGAGAACGGCCGTGGTGTCCCGACCGACTACGAAACCGCGCTCGAGTACTATCGCAAGGCGGTCGAATCGGTCAGTAAGAGACAGTCCCCTTTTCTTCTTGGTCAAGCACAGCTCGCGGTAGCCCAACTGCTGCATCAGATGAGACGCTATGCCGAGGCATTCGAATGGTTCACGCGTGCGGCTTCTTTTCAATGGACGACAACAGATGATCAGGAGCGGCGTCGGTTAATACAGTCCGACCCACGATGGCCACCGCGGCGCGCCAGATTGATGCTCGCGATATACCATATGCATGGATTGCCTGGTGCATCGTCACTTGACCAAAGACGCGCGTTTGAAATGCTGAACGCGCTTGCTCAAACAAGTCGTCAAGACGGTGACGCGCATTACTGGCTGGGCGCATGTTTTGAAGAAGGTATACCGGACGTATGTGAACAAGATCCACGGCTTGCCTTTGAGCATTACATGGTGGCTGCGCAAGCCGGACACACCAACAGCGAGTTTCAGGTAAAACAGATGATTGTAGATCCATGAAACAAGGAATTAATTTCTAAGATTGTCCTAGGTTGCGTTGATGCTTTCGAACGGGCAAGGAGTTCCTATGGACCGCGCAGCTGCGTTTGAGTGGTACGAACGGGCAGCCAGCAAGCGACACAAGACAGCGCTCTACAGCCTGGGTCTCTATTACCACAAGGGAATCCCACCTGCTTCCAGGGATCTGACCAGGGCGCGCGAACTGTTTACGCAGGCAGCCGAATTGGGAGTCGTGAAAGCCATGGAGTCACTCGCGTCGATTTATTTATCACATTCATCACGTGACGATCGGCGGGAAGCCGTGCGCTGGTATCGACGCGCAGCTGACCGAGGGAGCAGCCTGGCTCAGCGCGAATTGGGCAAGATGCATGACGCTGGTAGTCTCGGAGTCGCGCAAGACTATGCCGAGGCCTTTAGGCTCTTTGAAAGGGCCGCGGCTCAAAAGGAAGCCCAGGCCACCTTGTTGCTCGGAAGCTATTATCAAAACGGGAAAAACGCTGTTGTCGAAAAGGACATGGACAAAGCTCTGGCGTTGTATCTTGAAGCTGGTAGACTGGGAGCCCCAGTGTAAGTCCCTACTTTTTTCCCCGCGATGTGATAAGATGGTTAAAAACGCGGGTATTTGTTTTCATTGTTACTAGTGCTCCTTTTGCTGCAGGACATGCGTATCATGCCTTAAACCGGTTTGAGGAAGCCTATGCGCAGTTCAAGATTGCGGCCAACGACACCCGATTGGCAAACACGAGGATCGGCAAGGTTTCGAAACTCATGTTGGCACGTTATATCTTGAGCTACGTTCCGCTGAACCATGATGAGGGTCAAGAAATGACAATCCCGTCCGTGGGAAAGGTCACCAAGCAGCAAGCTTTCCAAGACCTTTATCGTCTGGCAACCGTTGATGAGTTTGCGCCATCCTTTTATTGGCTAGGTAAGAAGGAGGAATTTGTTTATCTATCGTGTTTTATTGATCATTTTTTTTTCGGGATGAACCAGCTGACTGTTACCAGCATGGCAGTGGGACCCAAGTTGATATGAGACAAGCTGCATTTTGGTTCCAACGGGCCATGGAAGAGGCGAATGATCTCGAAGCCATGGTCAAGATGGCTAGTATGTATGAAGAAGGCCTAGGTGTACCAGTCAACACAGCTGCCGCGTTTGAACTGTATAAGCAGAGTGCTGAACGTGGTCACGCGGAAGGACAATATCGACTTGGTAAGGGAGATGAATGAACCCTGAAGTCTGGAAAAGTCGCTCAAAGTTTACTCCCCGTGATCACCAACAACGCAAAAAAGGGATGGCCCACTGGCGCGGTCTGTACAACCTGAATGTCAATAAGCAAGAAGCCGTACGATGGTTTACGGCTGCAGCTCAGCAAAGGCACGGAGCCAGCCATTGGGCGTTGGGACAAATTGGATTCGAGAATGATGACATCGAGATGGCTCAACGGTGGTGGGACAAGGCTGCGGAACTCGGCCATGCTCCATCCATGCGCGCGCAAGCTCTGTTATTGCTTCAGATGATCGCCACCGAAACCTTGAAAGAAAAGGGAGAACAAGAGCGGAATCTTGGCCGTGCATTGCATCTCCTCGCAAATGCCGTCAAAGCAGGCGACACAGACGCGTTGGTCGACTTGGGCCGCCTTCATCAAGCCGGAACAATCAGCGCCAGCAACCAACTACTGGGGATGGTCAATGAAGAAGACGACGCGGATGAATTGCTCGAGAGACAGCAAGAGGAATGGATAATGGCCATGCAGTGTTTTGAACGAGCAGCAAGCATGGGTCATGTGGAAGCCATGTATCTCGCCGCTGAATTATGGCACGCTCAACAACAATATGCAGCTGCCCTTGAATATTATCAACAAGCAGCAGACCAAGGCCATTTGTTGTCGCGTGTCATGCGCGCGCGATACCGTTTAGGCGGGCTGGGTGGTATCATGGCTGACCCTGAGGCTGGTTACCAGGTAATCATAAACAAACAAGTGCCAGTCGTCGTGCGCAATTTTATTTACATCTCTCTTTCTCTCCTTTTTCTTTGTCTTACACATAGGAACTACTGGAGTGCGCTGAAATGAAAAACTGTGTGGATGCGTACAATACGCTGGGCCAATGCCATGAACTCGGTCTCGGAACTGAACAGAGCGACCGCCGCGCGATGGAATGGTATCTTCAATCCGCTGAACGGACTCAGGACGCAGAAGCCATGTTCCGCATCGGCCGCATGTATGCACAGGGTCGTATCGTTGGACCACGAAACGGCCATTTGGAAGCCAAGAAATGGTTCCAGTATGCGTGCCAGGCGCGCAACCATGCCCGTGCCAACTTCCATCTGGGTCTTTATTACATGCACGGTATCCGAGACGCGTCATCATGGTTGCTGCCGCCGGATCATGCACTGGCCGCCAGGCATTTCCGAGAAGCCGCCCGACAAAACGACCGAGACGCCATGTACGAACTGAGCCGATTGCTGTTGCCGTCGAGGGCCAAACAAGAAGAGGTGGAGGAGGAAGGACTGGCGTGGCTGGAACGGGCCGCACAGATGGGATTGGTCGATGCTCAGCGTGAATGGGGTAAATTTTGCCACGCGGGCCAGCTTGTTGCACAAGACCACGCACAGGCCTTTGATCACTTTCTGCGCGCGGCCCAGCGAGGCGACAGGACCAGCATGCTCTTTGTTGGCATCTACTACGAGCACGGGATCCATGTTGCCGCGGACGAGCGTTGCGCTCGCGAATGGTACGGCCGCGCTATTGACGCAGCAGCAGATCAACAAAACCGGTGGCTCGCGGAATTCGCGCTGGCCAAGCTGCTCCACCAACGCCCCGAAACCCAAGCTCAGGCCTACAAACTGTTCCGTGACGCCTACTGGCACGCGCCGTCAGGAGAACCAGAACCTCACGCTATTCTGGCCATCATGCTGGCAAGATACCAACTGCATGGCTGGGGCGGTGCCCCCGTGCACGCTCAAACATCCGCGCAAACTTTGCTTCGGTTCGCCAAGCAGGGACGTGTCTGCGTGTACCTGGACGTTGCCCAATGCTACGACTACGGCTTGGGTGTCCCACGGAACCACGCAGAAGCCTTGCAATGGTACGAGCGACTCTGGCGACTGCCCCAACAACTGAACCCGGACGATTTCGATATGCTTGAAGAAGACATTCATCGTGATATCGTCACGGCTCTTTACCGACTCGCAGAATACTATCGTTTAGGACTCGCGACACCCGTTGACCTCCGGAAAGCCGACGAGTTTTACAAACTCGCTTGCGAAAACGCTTCTCCATTAACCTAAGGCAGCAGCGATGATGCTTGATTATCTTTTATTCCTCTCTCCTTCTTTCTATGGATATCTCTATCTACTTTTACATATTTATATATGCCCCTTATCCCTCCACACGCTATACATATCTATGCAACTCTTTCTATGACCCAATTATGTATGAATAACCCTTCTTTTTCTCTCTGTATATAGTCGCGTCGTTGCTGGAATAAATCTTCCTGTAGTATCTTTATTCTTCTTCTGCAGTTGCTTCGCTATGTAGCAAGACGTATTCTCGTGTGCTATGACCGAACTTCAAAACGTCCTTGATCCGAAGCTCAATAAACCGTGTGCTCGGTATCTGTTCTCCATTCAAAAACGTTCCATTCGTCGATTCGAGGTCAATAATATAGGGTCTAACATAATCAGATTAAAAAAAGTACAAGGCGGCCTCTATGCAATATAACGTACTTGACTTTGGGTTGAGGCTTTCCAGTATCCGGATCATTCTCCATGACCTGTCTAAACTGCAACACGGCATGTTGCTTGGAGCACGATGGATGGTCTACCGGGATCTCTGCAACCTGCAACAAATGATATCAGTGCCTCTCGCTTTTCTTTCCACATCGTAGTCCATACCGTTCGGTCGCGTCCAATAAGGTAAGCACTTTGTCGATGAATATGCAACAAGTCAATCTGCTCGGATCCCTTAAACACATACAGACGCCACTTTTGACGCGGTTTCGCGGCCTCGGGTGGTTCATTGTACTTGAGCTCGACGCCCTTGACCGTGTTGGTCTCTTGGGCGAGTTTGCCCGATAAGCCAAAGTTGGGCTGTTCCTTTTCGACTTTGGCAGGTGGCTTTCTTCTTTCGTCTTTCTCTGGTTGCTCGCCACCCCATTCGTATCGCGGTCGGCGGCCGGGACGGCGGTCTGCCGAACGTCTGCGTCTTCTGTCGGGCGATCTTGATCTGGATATCGAACGTCTTCGTCTGTCTTCTGGTGATCGTGAGTATGATGGACGTCTTCTTCTTCTGTCGGGCGAACGAGAAAATAAAGGACGGCGACGTCGGTCGGGTGAGCGAGAATGCCTTCGTCTGCTAGGCGATCGGGAAAACGAACGAGGACGTCTGCTGGGTGATCTGGATGAAAAGCGACTAGGCGATCGTGAATAGGATGAACGTCGTCCTCTATCCGGTGATCTCGAAGAACGTCGTCGTCTGTCTGGCGATCTGGATGAACGTGGCATGAATGGAAAAAAGCGAGAGAGAGAGAGAGAGAGACAGAAAAATTCCTATTGAGAGAAAGAGGGAGGACGGACCTTGTTTCTTGTCTTTTTTTCCTGCAATGAGCCAGACTGTCGTACTCGAGACGTCCATGGGGACGATCCGCCTTGAATTATACACGGAGCACGCTCCAAAGTAAGCACCGTAAGAGCAAAGAGTCAGCAACGAGACAAGATTGACGCTGTTGTGATTAGGACATGCAAGAACTTTTATGAATTGGTACGTTCCTTTGCGCGATTACTGCTGCAACCAGCGATACTGTACTGACTGCACTCGAAATATTATTTTATAGGCAAGACGAGGATATTATGATGGTGTCAGCGTAAGTGTCTGTTGCTGTGCATGTCAAAAGAAAGGATAACGTTGTGTTGACACGTTAGTTTCCTTGCAGTTTCATCGAATTATCGAGGCAAGTCGCACACTGTTTTTCATCTTGAATTCTGTCTCCTCGATGCCTAACTGAAGATTGGGTATAGAACTTTATGATTCAAGGCAAGGAGACGTTGCGATAGCTGCTGCGTGGCCTTTTGGATATTGACATTAAAGGATCAGGTGGAGACCCAACTGGCACGGGTCGTGGAGGCACGTCCATCTACGGGTAATGACACCTCTGCAGAAGTTCAAGCGCAACCGTTTTGCAACTGACGACTATGTAAAATGGAACAGAGACACATTTGAAGATGAAATCCATCCGGATCTGAAGCACACGGGCGCAGGCATCCTCAGCATGGCCAATGCAGGACCCAACACGAACGGATCGCAATTTTTCATCACACTAGCACCCACTCCTTGGTTGGACGGTAAGTTCTTTTTTTTTATCGAATAGAACACCCATGAAGAAGAGGAAAGAGAGATGGTAATTTGAATGACAGGCAAACATACTATCTTTGGACGAGTGAGTGATGGTATGAACGTGGTCAAGAGAATGGGCTTGGTTCCCACAGACGCAAATGATCGGTAAGGTCTTGGGGTTGTTCGTTTCGTTACTGATCGGTTGGCTTACATTTCTACTAGACCCAAGGACCCAGTTCGCATCAACAAGGCTCGTGTAGAATAATCCAAATTCAATAAACATTTTCGCATAACCAGCTGATGGGAGCAGTGGCTCGTGCTTTGGTAGATGACGTTCGCTTTCAAAGTCTGGATTATAAGACAGTCCTTTGCTCAAGCATTGACACTGAAAGCCGTGAAACGCGTACAGTATCAACTGTCGAGCATTCCACTTCCTAAGCATGTACAAGTGTTTTCGAAACAGTAATCTGTTACAATTACTCTTTATTTGAACTTGTCTCCAACTTTAAAGGCGTTTTCTGGAAAAGCTAACAATTTTACAATGTCTGGAACCTTGGTTTCTTCCACAAATCCTTGTATGAGCATCCATCAGAAAAGGCTTTGTTGCCTTACGTTTACCCGACTTTCCATAAACGGCTGACAACAATGACGTGTGCCTGATATCGAAAGTCTTTTTACTCGCTCCTTGCTCGCTCCTTCCCTTCCTCCTTTCTTTCTTTCTCGCCAATATCTTCCTTGCATCCTCGTGTAAATGCATACTTGCTTTTGCCTTGAAAATATGCATTAACGTGCTGTTTACTGCCACAGAGCGACAAGTCCTCGGACACCGACACAACCACTGTGATCCGGCTCCACTTATCAGACGGTCCTTTCAACATGCGCTGTTGAAGAATCCCTTTTCGGTGGCCTTCCTTGTCACCCTTACACGGCCTTCATCAGTACGCCGCGCCTCGGGCCTAAACAAACCATGTCTTCATCACCATCTGAGTCGCGGCCGAACAAAAGCAGTTCAAACAGAAAGAACGAGACTGCAAGAAGATCGTGACATGCTTTCAACGACCTAGGAACGTCGTGGGGGGGCCGAGCGCACACACACTCCTGCCCTGCGCCCTCGCCCCAAAGCCTGTCGCGTTGTAAGTATATCAAAGGGCAACGTTGAAGCCTGTCATATTTATCTTGTGCCTCTCAGTCTCGCAAAACGACAACGAGGAAAGCATCCAGAGAACCTGAAAGCAGCAAGAAGCATTGGCACAGAAATATTGACAAGCGTACCCGTTGGGATCCGGGCAAGCTACATACGAGCATCACCGAATTATCAAACAGCCATTTCAACATGCGCTAGGGGGGAGGTGCATTGGACAGACTTCAACAGTACGCCCACGATTGTCAACGGCCGCCGAGGAGACATCCGGGTACGCTTCTATACCGCCCTCTCCTTACCGTGCGCCCTCACCTGAAACCAGTCGCATTGAAAGTATGTGAAAAAGACAGGGCAACGTTGAAGCCTTCCCTACTTATCTAATTCTTCGCGCCTGCAGTGGACTCTGGGTGATCGACTGCACCCGACAGGCAGCCTGCTGAATGGTCAGCCAAGGCAGTGCCATAACAAGGACAACAGTTTATGTGCAAGTTTCAATGGCCTCTCTTTACTGGTGCCCTGCATGGACCACAGGCCACTACATGCCAAATAGAGGCTTGGTCCGTTGCATGTACATTGAATTAAATTCTGTGCCTGCGGCGTAAGTGTCCATACTTGGCTCCGATGTGAGAGTACACTACATAACATGCTGTGCGTAGTACACAAAAACCGCAAGTCCTCAGTGACCCAGCAAACTACCCCTGGCCAGCGCCTGGTGATCGAACGGTCATTTCAACATGCGTTGTGGAAGGGTGCTATGCCACCTGCAGACCTGCTTCAACAGCATGAACGACCTTTGGAGAAGGCATCACGGGTCAACGCACTCCTCTATACACCGTACGCTTCTTTCGCCACGCTGTACCCGTGCGTCGTAAGTACATAAAAACATCAGGGGCAATGTTGAAGCCTTTCTAATTTGATCCCATCCTTTGCGCCTGCGAAGTCACCTGACATGGGTGTTTCACTGAAGAAAACTTCGTGACAGTTAGCGACAGAACACGGGCTACATTCCGCAAGAGGCAGAGGACCCGTGATGATACTCCCGGCGAATCGCCCGTGTCGGTACGTGTATATATGAATGGGATTGGGGTGGTAGTACGAGTGATTTGCTAACAGGCTTGCCTCAGGTCCGGCGTACAGATGCCGCTGCCGCAATACATCGGCCAGTGGATCGTATCTCTTTGGCTTGCAGCGGCCTACATGTCTTTATCGCTTTGTTACCAGCAAGGCTTCCACTAGGACCCTCGGGCGTCCTACAATGTACGACAGGATCCTGTCTGTCGCAGGCTGTACCTATGGTGGTGTCTTTCTTTCTTCCTCCGCCTCTAGATTCCACTCAAAGCCCGGATGACAAACGAATATGCCTCTCGCATGGTCGGAGGCGTATAGACAAGCAAAGACGACGCTTGACGTCCAAAATATGGTCAAGCCAGCATTGCAGTGTCAGATTTCCGGGTCTGGCTGCGTACTGATTCCTTGCTCCACAAGCCCAGGCGATCGCTATATTCCATTGCGAAAAAGCACTGGGGTTAATCTCCAGATAACCGCACAAACCTGGATCTCAGAGCCGCATCGCGCGTTCAGTAACAATTAATGGGGTTAGTTGGAGCTTGACTGCTACTATGTCTGCCCTTTTGATGAGACCATGACGAACTTTTATCATCCAGAAGCCTCGTGAGGCCGTACGAGACCTGCTGCTCTCCGGTAGACGACGGTTAGGCACGGCCTGGACCCAAGCAAGACAAGCCCCAAGAAGGACCGTATTAAGAACGTTGCTTTTATGATCAAGACTCCAAGGCCTTTCTCTACTGGTGTCCGGTACTCTCGGCCTTTGCGAGCACCCAGGGGAGTATCATTATTGGTTTGGTGTCCATCAAACCCAACCCCTTCCTGGAAGGACGCTCCCTGGCTATCACGCTAAAACAGCGTCGACGCTGCTGCTGTTTTGGGCGGCTTTCGAAGCCTTTTGCATTCGTGCATCGGTCCATGGCACCCGGCCCCCTCGTCTCGAAAGCAACAGGCGTCGGGCACGTCGGACCGCTCCCCGCGACGCGTCAGCAGAAAGGAAATCACGTCGCAGCAGGCGACTCGCACCACAACCAGGAGCAGCAAGGTATGGCGGAGAACGCGAAAATTTATTGCATCGTTCAAATCTAAACAGTCTTTCTCTTCAGAAGGGGATGACAGTAGGGGGAAGGCCATAGAATCTTCCTTTTCTGGACATATGTGCATGTATATGTTCCCCAAACTTCAACAAGCGTGCGGAACAAGCCAGCGCCTGGTTCGAGGCACTTGCGTGGGAAGTTACAGTGGCACCTCGCCTAATGCAACGGCTCGATTCCAGGGAACTGCTTGCGAACTTGTTGCAACCGCCTGGTGATAAATGCTGACTTTCGGACACGCCCAAGGCTGCTCTCCAAGGTCGCAAAATTGGTAGCATGCGCTGTGCTGCACAGCAACGACAATACAATAAAAATCATCACGGCGGAAGTATACAGTCGACATGCTTCGATAGACATCCACTGCGAATCGGAAAGCCTGGCCTCAACTTTGCCGCAGGAGAAGTCCACGCGATACCCCAGAATTTTCTGTGGAACAATCGCCGCCGCTGACGGCAAGCGCTTGAGAAGAAAGCTCATCCTGGCGTCGAGAACAATGAACGTCTTGTCAACATGCTCGAGAACCGTGGAGAAAAGCCCTCGCGTCTTCATAGGGCCGGAAACAGACGTGGACATCATTTCCTCGAGCACCAGAGTCTTTTTCTCGGCGGCAGCTCTGGCGGATTTCCAAAAAGCATTTGAAGAAGAAGACGACGAAAAAAGAGAACCAGCAGACATCCCAGCCTTGCGGCAACTTACCTCCAGCTTCGAGGCGCCTTCAACATACAGGATGTTCCGCTGCACGTTCTGCAATGTCTATATGGCGACAAGTAGGATACCAGTTACCATCTTGTAAATAATAAACCTCTCCATCATTGTATCCTCGTCCATAAGACATCTTTTCTTTATTACTGTTGAAGAGATACCATCCAGCAAGGCTGCGAAGCACACACCTAGTTGTTCAATGATAGTAACAACACGAGGCTGTCGAGTCTGTAGACACACTTGCGTAGAACGAATTCATCCAAGTGTCAGTTTGAATGGACGAGGACGCGTGCACATAACGGCCACCCGTCAGACTATGGACGGGGTTTAATGACATGACAACTAATAAGCCTTTATCTGTGCCGCCCCTCTTGAACTTTTCCAAACATCGTCGACGAAAATTAGGGCTGACACCCGTTGCAATCTTTCGATGGACGAGAACAAGTTTATTCTGAGGATCCTCTAAGGTTGCTCAGGCATTCAGCCTGCAAGACTGCCGAGACTGGAACTGCCATTCTGAACCCTTCTGGCAAAGGTGTCTTGAAAAAAGAGGATGGTCTGCAAACAATGCATTTGCTTGTTCACATCCTCCTCCTTCGTCTCGATGGGTTTTCTCTTTCATCTCCTATGTAATTTTGGGTTAGTCTCGCAAAAGTCTGCCGGTTCGTCGCAGGTGATCTGCTCGTTTGTCTGTAGTTTGTTGCCAAGGCACACGGCCTTCAATCTCTTCTGGAAGTACTGCGATAAGCAGCAATGATGGGATAGGTTTCCAAGGAACCATCTTTCTCCATAGGCGTTGGCACGGTTTCCGCGGGGGAAAAGTGGTGCTGCTCGTTACTGTGGCATAAGACACCTGTACGAAGCTGGGTGCGGGGATTTCTCTCTCGAGTGCTCCTCCTTTCCTGCATTACGCACGTACCACAGAAACACACACACACACACACACGCCCGCACCACCATACATATACAACGTATATACGCGCTAAACACTATATTTCAGAAAGTATCCCAGTACAAAGCGTCTCTTGTACAATATGCCTGTCAAATCACTTTTCACCCTCTCTCAGGAAGTCCTCATTCGCCATCTGGATTGTAAGATTCTGCCCTTGTGACACCATTCAAGGATCATGTATTCATCAGGAAGATGTTATTGTAGCGCTTACCGATGTAGGCAACACACCGTACGTACTCTTGAAAAACGTTTTGAAAAGGGCGACGCCCAAGCAGCTTTATCGCATCGAACAGGCCAACCCTGTAAGTTTCCCCTCTCTCCCGTCTTTTACTACACCGGAGCAAAGATTTCCTTATTTGTTCTCCTCAATAGCACCTCATGCCCGAATCCGATGGTACACAGAGATATACATGCTTAGAGTGCCAAAATTCAAGAACGCTAATATTTTCCGTGTTAAAGAATTGTGGTTAACCCACTGCCTTACGTTCCAAGAATTCCGCGAAGGATATCAAAAGGGTCTCCATCGGGATCCGGCTGCTTGGCGGTCCTTTTACTGGGTACGTGTTGTTGATAGAGAGATTAAGCGACACAGAAGACTCAACTTCTTTTAATTCAGACAAAAATCAACAAAATGGAACGCTTGCGTCAAACTGTTGGTGCCAAAATCAGGCAAAAGTATAACGAGATCCAAAATGAAAAAGCGGCTCGTTCTATCAAGGTCCTGTCAGGCATAGTTCCTACGCGTGGACGCAACGCAGCTACCTATGATGCGGCCAGTAAGTTTCTTGCTTTATCTTGTATGTACAGAAGGAATGTTAAGTCCTTGCTTTTCATAGAACGTTCCACACAAAGTAGATTGTTCCAAGAAACCCGTAAAGCAGCAGAACGATCGTAAGTTTCAGCAGTACCTCAGATCATGTGAACAAGTTGGGACCGACTTGTCTATCTGTTCATGCAGTCATGCCATGTTTCAATGTTCCCCGAAACGAAGCCCACTAGCACCCTCCAGCCAACCCGTAAGTATCCCTAATGCTCATTCAACCCCAAAGCTGACATAGAAGAAATATGCAGCCACAATCTCCCGCCAAGCGACACCAAACAGTCCTTTCCACACTTGAACGCAAGCCAAAACGCCCTGTAACGCCCACCGAACAACTCGTAAGTCACGAACATATCCCAAAGGCCTATTCGACTCCAAAACTGAGATGGAAGAAATATGTAGCCACAATCACCCGCCAAGCGGCGTCAAACAGTCCTTCCCACTGAAGAACGAGAACACAAGCCAAAGCGCCCTGTAGCCCGTGTAAACTACGATATTTTTAAGGAGGTAACAATCAACTTGCCCTCAGTCTGTTTGCATTACTGACTGCTTCTTTTTCTTTTAGCTGTCCTGATCACTTCCTTCTGCAGGGACACGTTTGTACATTTTTTTCGTCGTATTAACATACATTTGCACCTCTTATCGAGTACAAAGGAAGTGTGCGTGCGTGTGTGTGAGAGAGATAGAAAGGGAATAAGTGTGGGGGAAGAAGCGTAGGTTGTATTCGACGATCTTTACACTTTCTTGCCAGTTTTCGTCTTGCCAATCAGAGACTTGTGAATATGAGGCAGGACACCACCTCCTGCAATCGTGGCCTTGATCAAAGTATCCAGTTCTTCATCACCGCGAATCGCCAGTTGTAAATGTCGAGGCGTGATACGTTTGACTTTGAGATCCTTTGTTGCGTTACCGGCCAATTCCAAAACTTCGGCTGTCAGGTATTCGAGAATGGCGGCAGTGTACACGGCAGCCTTGGCGCCCACGCGTGCATTGTGTCGGCTTTTTTCTTTCAAGTAACGATGAATACGACCCACGGGAAACTGCAGAAAAAGAAAATAGAACGAACGGATCAGTTTAATGACATTAAACGGAAAGGAGGTGATCCATATTTAGGGCATTACTTGGAGACCTGATCGGGCTGATTGAGACAGGACGGGGGCTCTGTCTCGTTTCTCTGTGGGCTGTTGTTGTTGACTACTACTGGTGCCGGGTGTGGAATCCGCCTAAACACTAGCTTGTTGAGTAATTTCTCTCTTTTCGATTCAATAGGATCGCATTTTTACCATTTGGATCAATCGGGGGAAAAAGGTGGAAAAAAGAAAAAGACAACTGTGGTTCCCAAAATTGAAAAGATTGACCAATCAAAGCCCACCAAACGAAGCGCGTTCAAACAAAAGGTCCTCTTTGCACGTCGCTCAGACTGAACAAAAGAGTCTTTCTTACTTCAATAATAGTCGAGTCTATTTCACAGACATATTCGTCCGAGCAGCATTGGCTTTCAGGAAAGCTCCTTGGTTGGATGTCCAGTAGCGTCCCAAATCAATGGCTAGCCCGGTAGAAAACGAGTGTCTTTTTCTCTTTGCGACTGGTCGTATAACTGAAAGAGTTCAAAAAATTGATGGATGTAATTCGTCCGCTATACAGTCTTCTAAGCACAACTTTGCTAACAGCTGCTTAAGGAAAGCCATATAAATCTCCAAGGCCTCTCCTTTTGATATCGCGTGAATCATAACTCGACAGCACGAGTGCCAATGTCTGAGCTGATAAAGTCCGAGACAACAAGTGCTGCCATTGTTGTGCCTCGATTTCCTTTTTTGCGGAGCCAAGAAGAAAGCTAAAGTTATTAACTCTCTTTTCCATTCATCATCATCATGGTCAAGGTAATAATACCGGTGGCATCCGCTCGCTGCGTGCTCCTTGTCCGCGTATGCCTTTATTGACGATAACGAATAATAATAGAAAGCGCTCGGGCGAAAAGGTGGAGGCGAAAAGAAGGTCATCAAGGCCTCTCGACCCGCTCGAGCCGATTGGAAAGAAGGCGTCAAAAAGAAACAAGTCGGCGTATCGGACATGACCCTTTTGACCAAGATTACCAACGAAGCCATCAATGAAAACTTGATGAAACGATGGCAGAATGGCGAGATTTATGCAAGTTATTTCCCCGGAAAAGACATCCAGCTTGCAACGTTATTATTAACAACCTGGGATGATAGACTTATATTGGCCACGTACTTATCAGCGTCAACCCGTTTCGTGACCTCGGTATTTACACCGATACAGTCCTCGATAGTTACCGTGGCAAAAACCTCCTCGAAGTAAGCGACCGTTTAAGGACGGTTACGGATCATCATCATCATCATTATTAATGCCATCAATAGATGCCTCCTCATGTCTTTGCCATTGCCGAATCCGCTTATCATCATATGAGCAGTTACAAAGAAAACCAATGTGTTATCATCAGGTAAAAAGTAACACTAGAGAAAGAGAGACAGTGTGTCTTACATGGAAGAACAGTGGTGAATCGGGTGCAGGCAAAACTGAAGCCGCCAAACGAATCATGCAATACATTGCCGCCGTCTCGGGTGGTGGTCAAAACTCGTCCATTCAGCAAATCAAGGAGATGGTACTTGCCACGAATCCCTTGTTAGAAAGTTTTGGATGTGCAAAGACACTGCGAAACAACAATTCCAGTCGTCACGTAAGAAAATTCTCTCTGCCGAAAGGTTACAAAAAGCACAGCTGACGGATTCGATTAGGGAAAATATCTAGAGATTCAATTTAATGCCCAAGGTGAACCGGTTGGTGCCATCATCACAAATTACTTGTTGGAAAAGGCAAGTCTATATATCCAAGTAATCGTCAGTCTGCACCTCCTCGCTAAAACATCAAGTCGCAATGTAGAACCGCGTCGTCGGTCAGATTGAGAACGAACGTAATTTCCATGTGTTTTATCAGCTTACCAAAGCTGCACCGCCAGAGTATCAAGGTTTGTTTGTACTGTTATTGGCCATACCGTGTTAGGCGTGAGCCGTGCTCAATGAGGGTGTTTTACCAGAAACGTATGGCCTGCAGGGCCCAGAGAGCTACCTGTATACCAGCCGCAGTGGATGTCTTGATGTGGAGGGTATTGATGATGTGAAGGATTATGCAGAGACTGTCGTAAGTTTGAAGAGTGCTGCTCTCAAGAAAAAGAAGAAAACGGGAAGACCAAACGGCTTAGGGCTTTTTTCCCGTCTTATTAAATATCCTAGAAAGCCATGGATGTGGTGGGACTCCAGAAGCATGAACAGGACGAGATATTCAAGATGCTGGCCATTATTTTGTGGCTGGGCAACATGGTCTTTGCAGAGGATGATAATGGCAATGCAGCCATTTCGGACCCCGATGGTGTGTGCTTCTTGGATTGGTTTGAGGATAGTGGGCGACGATCTAAAAAACTCTGTTGCTGTAGTCGCGAACTTTATTGCTTATCTGATGGAGGTGGACGCTGAAGCACTTTCCAAGGCCCTCACGAGCCGTATCATGGAAACCCAGCGTGGTGGCCGCCGAGGTAATAACATGCACTTGTATATATTATTACACATATTGATATATATACTAATGCATGTTTTTACATACAGGAAGTGTATACGAAGTTCCACTGAACGTTACACAGGCAACAGCTGTGCGCGACGCACTTGCCAAAGCGATCTATGAGCGGTTATTCGAGTGGATCGTGACGCGCGTCAACCTGTCGCTCCAGACGCGGGGCGCGGATCAATACGTGATTGGGGTGTTGGACATTTACGGGTTTGAGATCTTTGAAGACAACAGTTTTGAGCAACTGTGCATCAACTATGTCAACGAGAAGCTGCAGCAGATCTTTATCGAGCTCACGTTGAAGGCCGAGCAGGAAGAGTATGTGCGGGAGCAGATCCAGTGGACACCCATCAAGTTCTTCAACAACAAGATCGTGTGTGACCTGATTGAAGAGCGCCGACCTCCCGGTATTTTTGCGACCTTGAACGATGCGTGTGCGACCGCGCACGCAGACTCGAGCGCGGCCGACAACTCGTTCGTCCAGCGTCTGGGCTTTTTGTCTTCGAACCCGCACTTTGAATCGCGCGGCTCGAAATTCTTGATCCGCCATTATGCGGGTGACGTCTTGTACAACGTCGAGGGCATGACGGACAAGAATAAGGACCAACTGTTGAAGGACTTGCTGAACCTGGCAGCCGCATCCAGTAACCAGTTTATTTCCCAGACCTTGTTCCCGGAGCGGCCCGACCCGAACTCGAAGAAGAGACCGCCCACGGCCGGCGACAAGATCAAGGCGTCGTGCAATGCGCTCGTGACAAAACTGATGCAGTGCCATCCAAGCTATATTCGTACCATCAAGCCCAATGATAGTCGGAGTTCGACCGAGTACGACCAGAAGCGTGTGCTGCACCAGGTGCAGTATCTGGGTCTGTGCGAGAACATCCGTGTGAGACGTGCTGGTTACGCTTATCGAACGGTAAAGTAGTCTTTTAAGCAAATGTGGTGAGTATCAGGATAATTATTCATTGTTTCTCTTTTATAGACGTTTGAAAAGTTTGTGGAGCGGTTCTACCTGTTGTGTCCTGCGACGGGTTATGCGGGCGAGTACATTTGGCAAGGCGACGCAGTCAGTGGAGCCCTGGAAATCTTGAAGCACAACAATATTCCTGCTGATGAGTGGCAAATGGGTACTTCCAAAGTGTTTATACGGCACCCAGAAACGGTAAAATTTTCTTTGACTGGGAGGCGCAGGATGGAGGCGCTTACAAGATTTCGTGTGTTATATACATACAGATCTTTGCGCTTGAAAACTTGCGCGACAAGTACTGGCACAATATGGCTACGCGTATCCAGCGAGCTTGGCGTGCCTATGTTCGACATAAACATGAATGTGCGCGGAAAATTCAGCGGTTCTGGAGACAAAACAAGTACAATATTGGCTACCTTCAGATGCGTGAATATGGTCATCAGCTCCTGGACGGTCGCAAGGAGCGTCGCAGGTTCTCGCTTTTGAGCATGCGCAAGTTTACGGGCGATTACCTGGATGTCAAAAATGGATCCGGATTGGCCACCATGATCCGGAATGCACTTACCTTGAAAGGTAATGCTCCTTATAACACTGGGAAAAAAACGAGAAAGGGAGAGGGGCTCATCAGGGCTTGCTTGTTTTGCTGTCAGGTGGGGAGGAAGTCGTGTTTAGTATGAAGGGTAGCATGCTTGTGCCACGAGCTATGCGATCAAGTGTGCCTAGTCCGCGGACGTTCGTGCTCGTAAGTTCGTGCCTTTTTTAGGATACGAGTACCAGTATTTAACTGACGTGCCGTTTGGAAGACAAATCAAAATCTTCATATTCTGATTACGACAAAGAATGGCAAAATGATTAATATGATGGACGAGAAAATCTTGTCTCTCAATGTCATCAGCGCGATCAGCACATCTACACTGCGCGACGACTGGCTGGTTTTACATGTGGACAATTCTCCTGATGGAGACACGATTATTTCATGCATGTTCAAGACAGAGCTTTTGACACACATGGTGCAGCAATCAGGCGGACGTATCCGAGTCGAAGTTGCACCACAGATACAGTACACAAAGAAGGGTGGCAAGAAAGTAACGATGAAGTTTGTAAAGGACGAAAAGGTCAAACGTGACGATGTGTACAAGAGTCACGTCGTGAGTGTGCCATCGGGAGAGCCAGCCAATAGTGGTAAATTTTCCCACGAAATTTTGACGTAGGCAAGGGGCTAAAAATTTTTTTGACAGCGTCGTTCCCACCTTGTGCTACCAAGCAACCTACCACCGCGTCGACAGCAACGAGAAAAGCGGCGGCACCTCGTATCAAACCAGCCACGACTACGACTCGATCTCCACCTGCTCCGATCAACAACAATACGCAACCCAGTATAGCTGCAGCTGCTCCTCGTCCGCCTCAACCACCCGTTATTACCAATGCCACTAACAACAACAACAACCATCATAGTATCAGCAGTACGCCTAGTACCAGACCGACATCCAATAATATCCAACCTGCTAAATCTTCTCGCCCAGTCCCACCTCCACCTCCACCGAAACCCACCGCCGTATCATCGCCAGCACTGCCTCAATACAAGGCCATTTACCCATTCCAATCCCAAGAAAGCGGCGAGATCTCGTTTGAAAAGGACGAAATCATGGAAATTGTGGAAAAGGATGACAATGGCTGGTGGTTAGCGCGTAATAAAGATGGACAAGAAGGATGGGTGCCCAGCAATTATCTTGAAGAGTATGTCAAACCCGTCGCGCGTGCGCCTCCCCCACCACCACCTGCTCGCAGGCCGCCACCGAGTACTCCTAATAATAACGGACCGGTACCTGCGGCGCGACGTGTTCCTCCCGCTACCAGCACTAAACCAGTTATACCTGCTCGACCTGATGTGACCCCTTCGAATGCAGCTGCCTCCCTCGCTGATGTCGTAAGTTAGATTTTTTGGTTTGTGTCTGTATTTGTGAGTGGCTAAAAAGAGAGAAAAAATATAGCTCCGAGCCAGGCGACAGCAGCAACAGGGTAACGAAAGCGATAATGAATGGTAGTTAGTTTTTGTTTTTAGAAGGGCAATATAGAAATGATTCATTGTTCAAGTTTTTTGATTTCCCGTTGAAGTTTTTCAAGTTCTTTTTCTTTTTGAATGACTTTATAAGTTGCGTCCTTTAAAAAAATGCCAGTTAGCAACAGAAAAAAAAGAAGGAAAGAAATGGCTTACTTCAAGTTTTTTCATGGCATGGAAATAGATACTGTCAAAGGTATCCATGAGAGCCGAGGTGCGTACGGCCGGCATGATGCTGCTTGGTGTGCTTGATACGAATTGTTGGTAAGCCAGTTCAGTCAAGTTGACGATCTGGACCGGCAGTTTCTCGCGGCTAATAGTCATTGAGTGTTAAAAGACGCACGAAAATGGATTACAGATCGACGAAAAAGAAGCTCACGTTTGGGTATCCCAGAATGCATAGTCGTAGGCATGCGTTGAGCTGTCATCTTGTACTGTAAGTGAAGAAGTCAGAATAGCCAGGCATCGGATCAAAGTAGTCTGCTGCTGCTCCTGCTGCTGCATAAATTCGAGGTGTTCACGAGCCGACAACGCCAGTACAGTCTGCCTCCTGAATTTAAAGTAGCCCACCACCGTGTCCTCTTTGTCTGGTCTATACAGTCGGAACCCCTCAATGACTGTTTCGCATTATTTTTTTTCGAATCGTCTCACGGTAAAAAGTAAAAAAAAGGAACCCACTTAGGAAGGTTTTTTCGCCTGATTTCGCGACTGTGCCCATCAGGCTACCTTCCTGAAACGACTCTTAGTTCTCGATTGCTTCTTCCTCACGCTGTTCTTGATTGAACTTGCCAGATCGCCATGCGCATTCGCACATTCGTACAGTAGTGCAGCCAGGACAGTACCGCTTATATGAATATGGCTCAAACTCATATAGAGGGGGGAAAGAAGAAAGTCCGCTGTTCACCTTAAGCAACTTGCCTTTTTGTCCTTGGATGCAATGATGTCCTTTCTTCATTTCGTTGCCTATGGAGCAACGCTTCTTGGATTTTGTTTCCTGGTCCTGAGTCTAGGCAAGCACACAAAAACACCACAAGGAAAGCGGCGGGATGGTATGCTCATGGTGTATAGATAGCATGCGGCTTGTATTACTTGGCAGAACTCGTTGAAGAGTACACGGTGTATACCAAAAAGGTCATCAAGACCATGACCTTGGTACAGTATTCAGCAACCATGATGGACCTCAGCAGCTAACTCATTTTTTTGTATTGGAAGGCCGTGGTGGGCATTCATGTGCTATTATGGATCATTGACAGGCTCCCGTTCCTGCCCCTCGCGTTTTCTGTATTCTGCCATGGCGTCTACACACTGAACCTCGCGACGTTCCCGTTCATTAGCCTGACCAGTCTGCCCTTTATCGGCAGTTGCAGTAAGTAAAAAGAATAGAGAGTCATAGACAACAGGGCTCATGTTGTATATATAAAGTATTGGTGTTTGTGGATCACTATGTGTGGTTCCGATACTTTACGACGCACTACCGTCCGTTCATGGACATTGCCGCCTTCTTTGGTATCTGCGTCTGGTTGATCCCGTTCACGTACTTTATCAGCCTCTCTGCCAACGACAATGCGCTTCCCACAAGTGCAGGTAGTATTTCTTTTTTCAGGTTATTCATTCATTCATTGTGGATATTTATACTAAACCCCACTTCAATTTTATCATTCCCAAAGACGCCGACGCGATTCCGTCACAGTACAAAAAGGGGCTGTACAGATCAGTGTTTAGTCTCTTTGATCGAAAGGATGGGCCAAGCTTATTACAACAACAACAACAACAACATTATCGTGATAAAGCAGCCTAAAAAGAAACATGTGCACGGTCCTAGTTTTGTTTGTTTTCACGGGATAACGGTGACGGTCTATGGTAGTCTTTGGGAGGCCAATGGAATGGATGATACGACGTGGGTGTCGCTGAGAAATGCAGTGGACTCGGTAATTCGTTTTGCTGTTGCAGAAACTGCCGGTATGGCGACGGCAGATTTTGCGCAAACTGTGAAGGAGGCGGCGATGTGGGAATTTGAACGCGTAATGGATTGGGTTGATGTGGGGTCCCAGACGGAGGCAAAAGTCGACGATAACTCGGCTTTTGATAGAAAAGGGAATTAGAGAGAGAGAGAGAGAGAGAGAATCTACCATCACCAGTTGACTTACCGTGGCATGGTCATTCTGGGTCGACGACGACGACGGCGGATAACCACTCTGTCCATAGCTGGTCTCCTGTTCTTCTTGATCAAAGCCGTCCTCGTGCGTCATAAACTATAACAGGGTTAAAATTGGCTAATGGACAGGACAGTTTGGGTTTCGTTGTACTTGCGTCGGCATTGCTCCTGCTTTCATGAGGTTCTTGATACTGTATATACCGAAGCAAGACCTTGTCCATATCCTTGCTCGCATACTGGATCAGCTTATTATTCGAGTTATTGAAAATAATAAGTCCGATGTCGCAGTTGCAAAGGACACTGAGCTCGTATGCTTTCTTCATTAGCCCCTGCTTTCGTTTTAAAAATGTCACCTTGTATACGGTTTTTAGCCGACCTGTTCTACTACTCTCCTTCCCCCGTTTTAACCTCACCTGCCGGTTACGGTCGTCTTTAATCGGTCTGATCTTGATCTTTCTACGTCCCATCTCTTGAGAGAGCGCTGAGGTTCAGCTCTTTTGTCCTCCTCCTACATGCTCTGCTCTATCTCCTCGACTTTTTACCTTTTGTCAGATCTGGATGCTAAAAGTGGTATCAAGAGAGAGAGGAGAAAGAAAAGGTTGCCTATCATTAAAGTTTTCTTGCTATTTTTAAGTCATTGCGGTTTTGCCCAAGGCAAATGCGGATAGATTGCCGGATACAATGCTGGATTGCCCGCTTATGGTTCTCTCGTGCCAAGCGAAAACCAACATCGTCTAAAGAATTATACGGACACCTCAAGAATATAGCGTCCAGATGAACAAGGCGGTCTTACAGATAGATAGATCCATAGGCTGGGATAGGTCATATGTATAGACGGATACCATCTACAACAAAATCAGCGTTCCTACATCCTCTAGACATTCTACTTCTCTTAAACCTTACAGTTACCCAGTCATAGCTCGACTTTTTATTACCTACAGTCGACCGCTATGATCTTGTTGCTTAGAACCTTGCTTAACAACAAACTGAAAGGGAGAAAGATTTTCGGGCCGGGTTTTGACTTCCTTTCTTTATGCCGCGCGGAGGGGCAACGTAATCCTTTACGTCTTCCACGTTACCCTTCTTCAATTTGTCAAGTACTCGTCGTCTTGTGACATTCAACATCACGATTTGCTGGCCGTGGGGAAACTGGGCTGTGGTTCTCTCGAGAACTTCCCGCCACCATCAATCGGGGACTCCACATGGAGCTTTCGGCAATGCATAATGCTCGGCTACCCTTCACTTTGCAAAGACGAATGCGGTCTATGAAGCTCTTTGCAAATGACCAGTGGCCGCCGGCGAGACCGCGGCATCTGATAATGGTCGGTCGCGTTGGTGCCTGGTATGCGGGGCGCCCAGAGGCCCCGCATGGCACTCCTTTTCCTTTGCTTCTATGAACGTCCGGAGAATCAGTCCCATGAAGGTATTTGTTTACAAAGACGTTGTCTCATGCATGAGCGGCGCACTCTGACGTGTTACGTTATCAGCCGATGCAGCAACCCATCGATACAGAGAGTCAGGCTGCAAGTGCCATTCGAGGGCTTCGAAGACCTCTGTACTCTCATCTGCCGCCTCTTTGCTTGTCCATACTGGCAGCGCCTTTGTATTGTTTTGCT
>JSYX01000265.1:0-42152 GCA_000787465.1 Thermomucor indicae-seudaticae
CAAGATCAACAGCCGGCATTACGATCGCAATCAGCGATCGTGGTACGCGGCCATCACGAGGCACAGGCAAGCTGCCGAGTGGGGCATGCAAAGCCTGCAAGCTGCTTTCGCAAGGCCAAGACTGCCTCTTACAAGCAACCACATCGATCGCAAAAGGATCTTGAAAGTAATTTGGCATCTACACAACTTCAGAACGAACACGGTCGGTCTAAACCAAATACGCAACGTTTATTACTATCAATGGCTACAGAATCACCGAGAGCATGAATAAAATATTCAATTACTGGAAAACAGTTTTGGAAGTCATCCAGTAACCCAAGAGTGACATATTAATAAAAAATATTCCTAAGACGTGCATCGACCACTTTTCTTAAAGCTTCATTGTTGTAAAGTGAACGTGCAAGCTCCAAAATGCGATCGCGCTGCCATGCTGGCAAACGAAATGTGCGTCGTCATGAACGTACGCGCATCTTTAAAGAACCATAGCTTCTTCGTGAGACGAGTAACAGCCCTCAACTCCCGCAGGCTTCTTACGTAGGCCTCTGGCACTGGGGAACGGACGGCACAGAATGCCGTTATATTCTAAAATCAGAAATAAACGGCTGAGGATTCCACATGGGTTGAAGAAGAAACAGAACGACTGCACAGCGTAATTTTGCTGTTTAAACCCCGATTTCTTCTCTGTTTTTTGGACCCTTCGTTTTCCCTACTATATGAAGTCTGCTATAAACTATTTGAAACGCTTCAAGAGCTTTGATATAATAAAGAACATATGCTAAAGTTTATGTTGTCAAAATTTCAGGGTGGTTTGTTAAGGCAAAAATCAAGAAAATTGAGATTAAAAAAGAGGAGCATAGGTTTGGCCAGAGCTCTATATGTGTATATGCACATATAAAGACTGCAGTTTTGCCGGTGGTAAGCAGAGGGTATCCGGGATCCTGCGTTGGTCAGTACTCGGAGCGCTTCCGTTTCTAGGTTTGATGCCTCATTTCTTTCCATACAAACATTAGGGTGGGACAGTTGATGACTGCAAACGTGATAAGCCCTGATTTGCTCGAAATATATAGAGAGAAACGATGATTGAACGGGGAGCAATATAACTCATAAGGACATCCCGAGCTTTGATAGAAGATAAAGCGAAAAAATCTGCGCCGCGATCATTTTTTAGTTCATGCGAAATCTTCTAAGCGAGAGATTTACACCCTCGTATTACGGGAACTCACACTCTCTTGAAGCAATAAGCGCCTGTACCAATATTCATTTGCGTAGGCTTCCAAATACGGATTTTCACTGGCAATATCCGAACTCATACGAATGCGACGAACACAGTTGGCGAACGAATATGAATATGGCTGTTAATATTCGAACAAGTACGAATAACACCAATATTTCTTAGCGAAGATTCCTAGCCAAGAGCGGGAACGCGTAGGAAGATGGTTACATACAATGCCATTGTCGACCCTAGCGAACATTTCGTTGATTCAACGGGCAGACCGAATGAGTTGCACCCAAATGCGAACTGGAACCACATCTACATGTGCGAGAAGTTTCGGTTTGCCACGGATGTGAAGTCTCAGTTAGATTTTCTTTCCTTTGCACGTGCCTTGAGCGATGAGCGATGCACTTCAGATCGCCAACGATCCGAGAACGATCTCTGAGCCGAAGTGTACGAATCAGGTTATTTAAGAGGGACAAAACTGAAGACTAGTCATTGCTTAAACGTTCAAGAAGAAACGAAGATTAAAATTGGGTGCTTTTAGCATAAGGACCATTGGGCTTTCAATGCAGGATTTATTCGGATCTTGGTATCTTTGAGCTCTCCGATATAGGTTCTTGGTCATCCTCTCTCTCGCGCTTCCTACTGCTAGTTTGACTTTCTTCTTCGTATTCCATTTGATCTCGTAATTTACGTTCCAATTGCGTCTTCAGCGTCTCACCGTATCTCTCTCGCTGCTCGGTCACTTTACGATCATAAAGAACAAAGACATTGGCCGGTACGTTGATCAAGTATCGGAACGTGCGTTGACTGGATTCAAGTAGCACAATGGCTTCCCGCAACTGTTTGGATGTCCGCTCACGAGGTTCCTTGTCCAGTAATAACTGACAGTAAGATTGCTGAACCAAAGCGATGTTGTGTAATATCGATTTGTCTCCAGGACTCAAGTTCAAGGCCTTTTCCGTAGTTTTTAACGCTTCGAACATCTCTTTTGGGCTCTTCTCCGCTTTGGCCAGTAGATATTGCGCTCGTGCAAGACATAAAACCAAGTTAGCGTCTATCTCGTCGTAGAACTTTTTTAATGCATTGTTGTACTAGCATTTCGTGCTATGAGTTACCGATGCCTAATCATCGATTTTATAATTAAGCCTTACCATAACGACAGCGTCTGCATAGTGCTTTGTCTCAACTAAAAAGTGTGCAAGATTAACCCATATTGATGGGAATGTCGACGTTGCTTCTCGAACACGCTGGAATAAGTCACGAGCGAAGTCCAAATGTCCGTTTTCTGCCATCACGATGGCAAGACCGTTTGCAGCGTATATATTCGTCGGTTCACGTTTGAGAGCTTGTGTAAAGAAGCTCACAGCCAGCTTGTAAGATTCCAGCCTCTACCAGTTCAAGCATTAAATCGACTGGTCCAGTCCATGTTTTACCCTTCCGATTATCATACCTGTTGTCGTGATTTCTCGCTTTTCATTTCTCTGGCATTTGCCGCGTGGAAATTGCCCAGTGCAACATGTGCATATATATCATTTCTGTCACAATCCTTCAGGACTTTTTCATATGCTCGTCTACACATTCGTTCATTGTTGGGAGCCTCCGCTTGGCCAATCATGATCCAAGCGTCCGGATTCTTTTGCTCGTGGTCAAACACCTCCTTGTAATGTTCAATCGCTTCTGACGCATGTCCCGACTCAAGTTCAATAGCTCCAAGACGCAGAAAAGCTACAACCATTACTACGATTAGACGAACAATACGATGCTAGATCGCGACGCAGTGTTACCTTCATAGTATGATGGGTATTCTTCAGTCAGACGCTTGTAAATCGCCTGTGCTTTATCAGTTTCACACTTTTGCTCATAAAGGCGTCCCAGGTTGTACGACATGGTCAACTGTAGATCCGGTTCCGAGTCCTCTGAATGCTTTTCTTTTACCCGCCGCTCCCATTCCTGAATACCGATGCTGTAGAATTCTTCGGCCTTGTCGTTATTCCCTATCACATGATGCATCACCCCAATGTTGTTTGCCACTTCAGCCTTGATTTCTGCACATGTTTTGCGTATATTCTCATCACTTGGACTTCCATTGATGGTCTCGTAGAATTTCTCGTAATCTATATAATTTTCATATTAACAACTGCTGTTTAGCCCACTGTAGATGAACGAGCAGCACTTACGTTTTAAAGCTGTTGCATGATCATTTTCTTCATGCAAACGTGCCATTTCAATGTCAAAAAATGGATCGCTCTTGCTAATGTCTTCGTTGATTTTGAGGATCTCATTGAATGTTGACAAAGCTTGTGTCTCTTTGCCAGTCATCCAGTAAAGTGTTCCAAGCATCTATGCCAGATTGAAAGCATATCAGAAGGAAGACGACATCTCTGTTAAGATAATGCTTAAGCGCCTCATCTTACCTTCAGTATTTCAATGTTTTTTGGTGAAGACGTATTCAATTTTTCTAGTAGCTGCACAGCAGCATCGAGATTTCCTGTCATTATTTTCGTCTCTTCAGCGATACTCCCAGCAATGCATATCCCGTTCAGCGACATGTACCTTTCTTTGTATGTAATTGTGCAATACCAAATTGGGCCAATCTGTGATCTGGATTAAGCTCGATACATTGTTTGTAATAGTTGAATGCGTCATCGTATGATCCCTAAGATTGTCCTTCCATCAACCAAGGCGGACAATATTTTATGCCTTTTCCTCGTCACATACCTTTTGATGATATGCTCTTGCAATTTGATAAAATGATTCGGCTTTAATTACACTATTTGTTGCATTATCAGAAGCCTTTAATGCCATCGCTGTAGCCTAAGACGGATAACTGTCAGACAAGATATCACTTGCCTTGATGTAATATTACAGTACCTTGTCGAGGTCGTCTATCATGAAGAAATGGCTGGCAAGCATGTTCAAGGTTACTGGATGTTTATCATTTTGTTCATACGCATCCTTCATGTGTTTTAGACCATGTTGGATGCTCTTTTCTCTCTTGGCGACATCCAATTGTGTATCTTTGGCTTCGTTCAGCTCAATGATCGCAAGCAGGATGGTCGCTAATTTGGAGCACGGTTCATTCTATATGTTGTTTGTTGATCGATTAACATGGTCTGCTGGTATATAGAGCGGGCAAATAGATAACATTTTTACCATGCGGACACATCGGTTGAGCGCAGCTCTAGCAAGGTCATTCTTCCCAAGTTGTGCATAGCATTGGCCTATTCCATAGCGAATTTCGCCAACTGTCATCTTTCCCTGCGAGTAGACTAGTGCTGACTGGTACGTATACAATGCTTCTTTGTACTGTTTTCGAAGATACTGAACTTTGGCTTTGCCGATCAACGCCGCGACGCAGTCAGGACGTTTGGCTAAGATCGTTTCAAATGCCTGCAATCCTTCATTGGCGTCTCCTCGCATCAGGTGCAGGTTGGCTTTCACGAGTAAGGTGTGCTCGTATTGACTATGTATGCGATCGGCTTCATTAACAAACTTTGCTACTTCGTCCAGGCGTGCTATTCTTTCGGGTGTGGTTGGTGCCATTTTCGCACGCCGTAAATAGAGTGTTGCCATTAATGTGAGCAAAGGGAGTTTTTGCCGTGGTTGGGTGTGTGGCGACTGGCTAGCTGATTGCGGAATAGAGGGAGTGAATAACTTAGGCAGTAACAGAGCCATCAAAGGCAAACCCGCTTACCGATTGTAAGACATGCTTCAATGACGGCAATGCTTTGTTCAATCATCCCTTGACGATAGTACTCAACCTAAGACGAAGGCATTACTATACCATAAAGGGTCATGTTGTGTGGTGATCAAAGAAAAACCGCATTACAGCCAGCAGGTGGTAGTACTCGAAAGTAACAGACTCTTGCCGGAAAATGTCTGTCAGTTCTTTGGGATCCGTGGGCAGATCGTCGCACGTCACTTCCAAGACTTGTTCTTGCTGAAGAGGCACTTCGATCGTACGCGTCATTGTGGTATATGCCGTGTTGTAGTGAGTTGCCATTATCAGCTGCGGAAGGCAAGAGAGGAGGGAGTAAATTTTGGTCGGCGCATAAATTTGAATCTTATGTGCTGGGATTCGTCCTTCCGCAGAAACGTTATACCAGAAGCATGGGCGATCGACACGATCAGGTCGATGAATTTACGCATGAACTGGCCATCAATATTTCTCGTGCTCTCAATTTGAGCAATCCAAACGATTTATTAGCGAAACAAGTGATTCAGCTCGCAAAATCTCATAAGCACTTTGACAAATTCGCTGCCGGTACTTATTCTATGTCTCTCTTTTTCGCAGATCCACTTTACTGACTAACGTCATTCCTTAGCATGCCAAACTTTTGGACGGTTTAACCGGGAGTTTCTGTTTGAAAACTTTCAGAAAATTAACGAGTACCTCCAGTCCATAAACAAACATGTGCCAGACAACGAAAACGGTTCGAAAACGGCGTTGTCCATGTCTAATAATGCGAGAGGCGAAGTATTGGTGCTTGGAAACAATTTGCCAGGGGGGCTCATTACCCGGAACAAGTCTTCAAAATCGGATGATGTAAGTGTGCCATTGGTACCTTCTGCATTGTTGGGACACCCAGCTGAGCTGCCCTTTTCCATTTAGCAACGACCGATCTTTAAAGCACCTGCACCTAGAGCATCATTATTCGGTTTGGATGAGCTGGCACAAAAGAAACGGGCAGCAGAAGCAGAAAAACGGTCGCAAAAGAGAGTCAAGATATCCTCGGATTGGGATGATGACAATGCTGTTACAGAGGATACAGGTACGGCGATATTGGCATCTTTGCTTTGATTGAAGAGGCTTAAGAAAAAGTTACTGTAGATGTCACGAAGCGTGAAGCTCGGTATCGATCTTCTCGACTAAAGACAGCAGCCCATGCTCAAGACGGGACTGAAGATTCTTTGGATAGAACAGAAGTAAAGCGTCGAGATCGAGGTACGACATATGGTTGATTTGGGTATCATTAGATGCTTTTACTGAACCGTAATACATAGGACGTGGACCATTGGATCATGATACCCGAAGGAAAGACAGTTACGAGCGGAAACGGGAGGATGATTCATCTCATAAACCGTCAGAAAGCCGCCGTCGGGAAACCTCGCCCAGATCACAGTCTTCGGGCGATGGCTACGGCAATGTAAGACGTGGAGGATTGATTAAGCGCAGCCAATGGTCTAGCATGACGCCACGTGATCGTGCCACGCCTTATACCCCACGTTTCTCGAGCGGAAGAACACCCAGACATGACAGTGGCATAGGACGTTCTACTGGTAGTAAGACCGACTGGGATTATCCCACTCCTTCTGTTCATTCTACAGCGTATGACGAGGCGGCGTTGGCCTATCCAGAAGAATACTTTGGTGACGAAGAGGACCGTCGACGTTGGGAAGAAGAACAGGCCCAGCTTGACAGAGAATGGTATTCAATGGAAGAGAACGGGGTATGGGTCCTCTATCATAGGTGCAGTAGCCAAGTTGGTTTTGTATTGACATAGTCGCGACCATTTTAGGCATTAGACGAAACACATAATCCATTTGCAGAATATGAAATTGCTACCCGGAATTTGGATGAAGAAAGTGCCCAGAGACAGTCGAAAAGGCTATCTGCACGCCAAGCACAATACAACAAGGACACTGAAATGTGGGAGACCAGTCGAATGCTTAGTAGCGGTGTTGCCCAACGGCGAGAGATTGATACTGACTTTGATGAAGAGAACGAGAACCGAGTCCACGTATTAGTGCACGACATCAAACCGCCATTCCTCAGTGGCCGTGTGGTATTCACGAAACAACTGGAAGCTGTGCAGCATGTTCGAGATCCGACTTCGGATATGGCTATCATGTCACGGAAAGGCAGTAGGCTGGTCAGAGAAAAGCGTGAGCAGGCGGAGCGTGCGAAAGCTACCCGATTTGAGCTCGCTGGAACAACACTTGGCAATGTGATGGGTGTCAAGAGCAAGGAGGAAGAAGGTATAATAGAGACTTTGACGTGATGCATTATTGATTTGGTATTCAGACTATACATTGTTTTATTGTAGCGGAACGTAAAGAAGAAGGAGATGCCAAAGCAGACTCCAAGTTTGCATCACATCTGAAAGCCTCAGAAGCTGCTAGTGACTTTGCACGGACAAAGTCGATGCGGGAGCAAAGAGAGTTTTTACCTGTCTTTGCTGTGCGAGAGGAACTGTTAAAAGTTGTACGGGATAATCAAGGTAAGGTAATAAATGTGGCTGTTGACAATCCAAGCACTCAAGGCTTCTCTTCAAAGTTGTTATCATCGTTGGTGAGACTGGATCTGGTAAAACCACGCAGTTGACTCAGTACCTGCACGAAGACGGATATACAAAATATGGCAAGATTAGCTGTACTCAGCCGCGTCGTGTGGCTGCGATGTCTGTGGCAAAACGTGTTGCCGAAGAAGTTGGGGTATGTTCTCCAGAGACGATGCTACTTACGATTCTGATATTAAAGGTATCCTCAGACAAAGTTAGGAGACCTGGTGGGCTATTCCATTCGCTTTGAAGATCAAACGTCCGAAAATACCCTGATCAAATGTAAGTTTATTCAAGTCTAACACCTGGCGACTGTGATAACTTACGTTGTTCAATAGACATGACGGACGGTATCTTGTTACGTGAGTCGATGAACTCGCCAGATTTAGACCAATACAGTGCTATTATCATGGACGAAGCCCACGAGCGTGCACTGAATACTGACGTGCTTATGGGTATTCTCAAGAAAGGTAACGACAAGCTTGAAACAGCTTTAACAGAACGATATCTAACCCGTAATAGTCATGGCACGGCGGAGAGATCTCAAGCTCATTGTCACGTCTGCTACCATGAATGCGGAGCGGGTAAGACAATAACACGATTTATTGGAAAAAGTGAAGTCTAATGGTTTCGTCTCTAGTTTTCCCAATTCTTTGGTAATGCCCCATGTTTCTATATTCCGGGTCGTACATTTCCTGTTGATATCATGTTCAGCAAAACACCATGTGAAGACTATGTGGATAGTGCGGTGAAGCAGACTTTAGCGATCCACTTGTCCCAACCGGCAGGGGATATCCTGGTGTTTATGACAGGTCAAGAAGATATTGAAGTGACCTGTCAAGTACTGAGAGGTATGGTCATTAAAAACCTTTGCATGTGGGATATCGGTTACTCACAGCGAGTTTTTATGTAGAACGGATGGAACAACTGGAAAACCCTCCGCCTTTAGCAATCCTTCCTATTTACTCTCAATTACCTGCTGATCTTCAAGCCAGAATCTTTCAAAAGTCTGAAAACAATGCCAGAAAAGTTATTGTCGCTACGAACATTGCAGAGACCTCTTTAACAGGTATGGAAACGTGCGTTCTTATGGGGAATGTGCATCACTGACGTAGTTTGTAGTGGATGGTATCATGTATGTCGTTGATACTGGTTACTGCAAGTTAAAAGTATACAATCCGCGAATCGGTATGGACGCTTTGCAGATCACGCCGATCAGTCAGGCAAACGGCAATCAACGGAGCGGTCGTGCTGGAAGAACTGGACCAGGGTATGTCTGGGAAAGATATAATTGTTCAGGGATAAGGAACTGATGTCTGTTGGTTTAGTGTGGCCTATCGTTTATACACTGAAGAAGCATACCGGAACGAAATGTTTGTCAACACGATACCTGAAATACAACGTACCAACTTGGCCAGCGTTGTGTTGCAACTGAAATGTCTCGGAGTGAAGAACCTTTTGGAATTTGATTTTATGGATCCACCACCACAGGTAGGCTAAGCAAAAGAAAGTCCTTTGTCGCACAAGCTATTGACTTGCTATGCTAGGAAAACATCTTGAACTCCATGTATCAATTGTGGATTCTCGGTGCTTTTGATAATGATGGCGAACTGACACCTGTCGGTGCAAAGATGAACGAGTTCCCCTTGGATCCATCTTTAGCAAAAATGCTTATCACTGCTGAAGAGCAAGGCTGTACTGCAGAAGTTGTCGTAAGTTTCGAAGCTAGTGCTGTTGTCACAGGGTACACATTAATCATTTGATTTCAGACAATTGTATCTATGCTTTCTGTACCATCCGTCTTCTACCGACCCAAGGAAAGACAGGAGGAAAGCGATGCAGCTCGTGAAAAGTTCTTTGTACCGGAGAGTGACCACTTGACACTCCTTCACGTTTATACACAGTGGAAAGCCAACAAGTAAGTTTTATAGAAATCGTTTAGGGATTGATCCATCTGCATTTCTAACACTAATTATGGTTACAGCTATAGTGATAGCTGGTGCACAAAGCATTTCATACATTCAAAGGCCATGCGGAAAGCACGCGAGGTGCGGTCCCAGTTAATAGATATCATGAAGAACATCAAAATGCCCTATGTCTCTTGCGGCACTGATTGGGATGTTATTCGGTAAGTTGTCTGTGCTAATATGGTCGAGGGGGGAGCTTATGCTTACGTACCCTGTTTATAGTAAATGCATTTGCTCTGCTTATTTCCATCAAGCAGCAAGACTCAAGGGTATTGGCGAATACGTCAACTGCAGGACCGGTATGAAGTGTCATCTACATCCAACGAGTGCACTTTTCGGAGCTGGCTTTACGCCAGATTACGTCGTATACCATGAACTTGTACTCACATCAAAAGAGTACATGCAATGCGTAACGGCCGTTGATCCGTATTGGCTTGCAGAACTTGGTCCAATGTTCTTTTCTATACGAGATCGTGACAGACGATAGCTGTATTATAGTAGCATTTCTCTAACTAATAATGAAAAGCGTTATTATTTTGGAGCTCCTGTGACATCTTCAAGACCTTCCTGTTTGGCTATGGACATGCTTTGTTTTGAATGCTTGCGCAGTGCTCATCAAAAAACGGTTCGATCGCATGCAAACTCGAAAGTTCACGACCCTTTGTTTACATGGACGGGTACACTTATTTGAGGTTCGCTCTATGTTGATCTTTTACTCGCAGGCTCTCGTATGATGCAATGAGTGGTACATACGTTATATACTCTGTGATAGTTCTACTAGTCATACCAATAGGAGAACGTCTGATCTACTCATCCTTGCTAAACGTCCTGATGGTCTCTTGTAATGAGGCTTTGGCGTGTGCTGTCTGGCTTTGGATGAAATTCTTGTCAAGGATACCATGAGCATACTCTGTCCGAAGCGCTTGAGTTCGTACTATACCAATCTTGCGCCACGACGAGGGGACATGCGTGTGATAGCAAGTTTTCCCTTGTGCTCAAATTTGGGTTAATCTTGCTCGTCAACCGTTACTCTCCCATTTTCGAAACCTAGGACTTGATACTTTCTTATCGTGACAAATGTCCGTATGTAGTTGTTTGATTATTGTTACACTGTTACTGCCCTCTCTCCAAGGGGGGAAAGCCCGCGTGATTCGTTGTTACAGTTGCAACTCACTGTTGAACACGTGCCACAAAAGACTGATGTTGCTGAAATGATCCGCTTATGATACGTACGGTCGCAGTATAATGGTCGCTGCAGTGTCCGCGCGATCACGGTTACAAAGAAAAAAACCAATCCATCGATCCGGTGCTTATGCCAGTTTTCCGCTGTCCTACATACCATAGTGATTCATTCATAAGGTGAGGCCCCCCCTATGTGTTCAAAAAGCCAGTGAATTGGACCAGGTATCGTCACTAAATTGAGAAAAGGCTCGTACCAGCCTGGCCAAGCCTGCATGCACAGGCTGTCCCTGCTCAAGCGTCTCGCAGGGCTCGTCATCTTTTGTGCCTTGCAACATGCAGCATTTTTTTCAGATGAATTAGGGGGGAAGGGCGCGCCGAAATTTTTGACAGCACACGCCAAAAAATTGATGGCTGGATGCATTATCCATCAACGATATGCTCGCTGAACAGCTGTTGTATGCGTTGCTTGTTTGATGAGCTCGTCTGATCATGATGATTATCTTGACGAAGCTTTTTTTCTATTTCAGAACACGGACAGTCTAGATGGCTATGAAGCGGGGGCGTTGAGTCCACTTGTCACTTTTATGATATGAAGGAGCGGCATCGGCCAAAAAGCAATAACCAGGAACGGCGAAAGTGACAACAGTCCCGTTTTCCTTGTCCATATCGTCCAGCTTGCGTAGTAATAAAATCTACTATGACCAAGAGAAACTTTCAAAAAGTTTCTTGCCGCATTAAATGATACGTCGATGCAAAAAGTACAAGATACTTGAGCTATCATTCACACCTCGTGAGCCAAACTGGATAATCTACAGATGTTGGATGAAACATTGTGCTCTCCTGGGTACACCGAACACGCAACAGACATTCGTCATTTGGAGCCTACTCGTAGCAAGAACGATGCAAGTACCCTCTATCAAAAGTTGGTGGGTACTCTACCATTTAACGATATGGCTGTCAAAATTTGACAGTATCCAAAGAAGCATTGAGTGCGGGAGAAATGTATTCATCAGTAAAGAGGTAAATTGTCTGGATATCTAGAACTCTCATTTTTTCCGTGTCAAGACTAAGTATTCGCGAGACAAGAGACGAACCTTGTTCTCACAGAAGCTACAGCAGCATGTCGTTTCATCTTTTGAGTGTACAAGGTGTAGTCTACCCGTCCACTGTAAGTGATGCTTCATGTGGCAGGCAATTTAGGCACTGACTCCATGGATCAATGAGGGAAAGAACTGGTTTAATATCGGGTGGAAACGGGTTCTCATAAAGCTCTTTGACCCAGTTTTCACCTTCACCCTGAATTCCACCCTATTTTCACCTTTCAACAGAAAGCAAGCATATTTCACCTACACTTGTCTCATTCCATAATATTATCTGGACTTCACTGGAGAAATTTTCGCCGAAAATTAACACTATCCACAGTGGATGACTTTCGGGTGAAACAGGTTCTCGATAAGGCTTTTCACTCATTTTTCATCCAGAACCGGTTTGCACCCCGCGATACTTTTCTACAGTGGTATATCACGTTGTAGTGCACTATTTACCCTCGTACGTATGCAACACCCTGTAGTGAACATCTTTTTCGCTGGTCATACAGATTATTCGGCGCACTTTATCTTTCACGCAAACAACTGGCTACATCTTTTGTCCGCATTTTCCTTGAAGAAGTCCAAGCATGATCGGGCACTTTTGGTCCAGCAGCTTAGAGGGCGCAAGCAAGCGAAAAGCAGTTCGGAGATTAAAAAGCGGCTTGCCGTAATCACCTGCAAAACGCAGGTTTTTGAACTCGCGTTTGTGATTAAAGAGTGTTTTACCTTATTCCTGCGATCCAATGGAAGGGCGACCGAAGCGCCAGACAGCAACAGACAAGGACTATAGAGAACGCAAACGTATACGGAAAGAACGGGAGGTCAGCCAGCATGCGCTCATGCCACCCCGCCGCAAAAGTGCTATTCTATTAATCACGATCACACCCCGAATGGATAGGCATCAAGCGTGGCGGAAAGTCCTAATGGGGCCGACTTGGTTACAATTCGGGCACAATGTCGACAACTCTACAAAGAAATTAAGGAGCTTCGAGATCCAGAAGAGTAAAAGAACCCCCCCAAACATGCCGCTTTCCCGACGTGTTCAATTGACCATGTCCTTTTCTGAATATAGTGAATCTCGCCTCGTGAGTACCTTGTTTGCTCAATTGCCGTCAAGACGGCAATACCCGGACTATTACGAAATTATAAAACAACCTATTGCACTCTCCACAATCAAGGTTTTTCTTTACCTCTCTCTCTGTCTATATCCGGAATCGGGCGTCTTATGCTTAATGCGTTTTTTTGTCGTTAGACCAAGATCGATCAGCAAGAATATAGCTCGTTGGCACAGCTCAAGGCGGATATTGAACTGATGGTCAGCAACGCCAAAAAGTACAATATCAAGGACTCTGAAGTATATCAAGATGCGGTCAGGATTCAGGTACAGCTTTTTCACTTTTTGACAGGCCGCGACACTTTTTTTTTAACCTTCGGAACCATAGAAACTTGCGCGCTCTTGGCAACCCAAAGCAGAATCAACGAATTCTACTCCTAGTAGTAGCAGTAGTAGCAGCAAGGATGAGGAAGGGAAGCAGCAACAACAACAACAACAACAACAACAACAGCAAGAACAACAAAGGACGGTATTAAAATTGCCTGTGGGTGCATTTGGGAACCGGACCACGGAAACCAAGGTCAAGGCTGTGCGGTTAAAGGCTGTAGACAAACAGAGTGCGAAAAAGGGTAGGCTATCCGTCCTTTATGCTAGAGAAAGAAAAAGAGAGCAGTATTCACACGAATGCGGTGAGGAACAGGTCAAGCAATGGCTGAATTGATGGCAGCGATTGAAAAGTCGCAGTCCAAACGCGTTCAGGAGATATTGGAAGAAAACCCGTCGTTGGATGTCAATGAACTTGTGGAAGTTGAAATGTTCAATGATAAATTCAAGTGGGCTCCGTTGCATGCAGCGGCGTATTATGGCGATGTCAAGATATGCCAGGCTTTGATCCAGCGTGGTGCAGACGTGGAATTGAACGATACTTGGTACCATGCGACACCGGTTGGATGGGCGGCGTTTGGAGGTAATCGCTTTTTCATACCATCCTACGACGCATGCTTACGTCCTTTTTGCTGCAGATAAGGATAAAGTGGTTCGGTTCTTGGTAGAGAATCATAATGTCAATATCCACGCCAAGAACATCCACGGTCAAGTGCCCTTTGATCTGGTGACGGACAAGGAAGACAAGCGCTGGGTGGGTTTATTAAAAGGCCCATTCCCTCCGGTATTGACGCAGGTTGCCTTATACGTTGAGCAGCATCCTAATACTGTCTTACTAGGCTAAACCTCGACCAGCTCCTTCTGAGAAACGACCATCGGAATCGCAGGAGAGTCCGCCAAGTCAGATGGCTAACCAGCCAGGTCAAGCGCCTAAAAAGAGGCGCGGACGACCGCCCAAGGCCGAGAAAGAAAGCATGGAAGCACAAACACGGCCCGTGGAAGAGGTCAGTTTGGCAGAATTTGATCCTGTCGCCTATATGAAAGAATTGTTCCATAACGTGCGAACACACACAGACAACGCGTAAGTACTCGGAGGAGATCGTATGTCTGTACCATATTCTTACAGATACATACATATGTAGTGGCCGTCTTTACTCTGAGATCTTTGAGGAACTGCCTGACAGAAAAGAATATCCCGACTACTACAACGTCATTAAAAATCCGCGATCACTCAAGATGATTGAGGTAGGAGGACAGTAAGAGGCTGCGTATTGAACGCGTCTATAAAACCTGTTTCTGTGACAGGACAACATGAAAAATCGACGATACCCTACTCTTGCAGATTGGTTTAGAGACATCAAATTGGTTTTTGAAAATGCTATGGTATATAACGAGCCCGGTTCACGCGTGTTTCGTGATGCCAAGCTTCTTATGGTACAGTTCTACACACCTCTTGTACACGACAACAAGGACGAGCTAACTTGAGTTCTTGGTACACAAGCGTTTGTTGAATCGACTCAAGGACAGAATATTGGCTCGCGAAGGGGTGCCAATAAGCCAAGAACCGGACGTGCTCAAGCTCTCCTTAGCTGACCGGCCGTATGAGACCGATGACAAGAAACGTCCAAAGAGGTCGAGCAACAAAGCGAAAGCTCACGGAGACGAGTCACGGACTGGCGGTACGACAGATATCATGGGTGCATCGCAAGCTCGACGGCCAGCGGGTATTAATATGGCGATTGATCCATCAGTTGCTGCAGCTGCTGCACATGCACAACTTGCGTCTATGAGACAACCCTATCCTGGAACGGAAGTATTATTATCCTTCCAAGATGGCATAGCGAACGAAACTGGGCTTCCGATTGCCAACACTCAGTTAACAAAAGCGAGTTCTGCATTCTATGAATTTTTCAAGGCTGATTCAAGGGAGTGTAAGTGGTTTCTTTTCCCAATTTGAAAGTTAGATTTAGCTCTAATGTAAGTGGGATGAGGATAGTGCGTCCATTAACTGCGATATCGCTTGCTTCACCGGATGCAAAGTTTTCAATGACACTGGACGGCAGAATGATTGGTCACAGTGTATCGGTGGCGAGTGACATTGAGAAGATAAAGATCAAACCGATACTTGAAGACATATTACGCTCCGAGTGTCAAAGGATATCCATTGCGGTTTTGCAGAACAATGGCAAGTTGGCGCCGAGTGAGGGATCTGCGGATGATCCGTCTTGTTGGACAAGCACGCCATTAATGAAGGGTTTGAACACGGTCAAGATTACTGTGACGGCCAATGTCACCAAGTCGGAATCGGCTGGGGCCATGCCTGAATACAAGACCCAGGTTTATGTGATATTTATTAATCAGATTTGGTAGTAATAATAATAATAAACAGACAAGTTTTTATTTTTCGAAAGGATGAACGGGTACATCCATTTCTCTCGGTGGTGTGACTTCCGTGCCTGCACTGATAGGCCAGTAGTAACCAGACGATTCTGCGGTCTGACTACTGCTGTGTATCGTATTATGAATCAAGCGATGAATTTGTCCGCTGGCAACGCTATGCCGCTTGGGGCGCATGCATTGGCAACGATTATAATCATTCGAGGTCGGAGAACCTCCTGTCATGAAGATGTCGGTAGAGCATCTCTCCAGGCGTGCACCTGTAGGTTGACGGATGCGAAAAGGGTATGGATAGACAGGAACTTGCGGTGGAGGAAGATATTCACGGACGACGGTTGGTAAAGGGAGATAGAGATCCTGGGTGACCCTTGGGCATTCAGCGACTGGGATATGAGAATAATACAAGCCTTTTCGATTCATGATTGAAGGAAAAGGTGTTGGCAGGGAAAACCCTGATCCCTAATTTGTGTGAGTTGGGTCGGACCCATGCGCTTCGATCCATCTTCCCAAATTTAGGAGGCACAAGAATTTTCAGGACAGACAAATGCAAAGGTTTACTCGGATTCTGTTGGTGCCCCATGGAAGATTTCTTCTTCAGCACAGACCACACCAGCCACTGCGATTCTCTTTTACGACAGTAACAGCGGCAGTAACAGACACCCAGCAGCAGCAGCAGCAGCAGCTATTAACTGACTACCGAGAAAAACTACGTGCACGCCACAAGGATGCATGGCACCACTATCAAAAGCTTGTCGAGACCCAGCCGCAGCAACTGGAGCGCAATGATTTTGTGCAGTTGAGATCGATCCTGTGGAAAATGACATCCAATCAATGGGGCGCCGAAGACAGGATTCTGCAGACGCTCGAGGACATGAAGCTGCTGGGACATGCGTGGACGATTCTCGAATACAACGAGTACTTTATGGTCAAGCTGCACCAGGCACGCTACGACGATATCCTAAGGACCTACAAGGAGGTCTTTGTTGACCAAAAACAGCAACCACGACAGCTGGGGCTCAGCATTGGTACCTTTAATGTCGTGCTGGCCACGTTTCTCGAAAAGGGCATGACGCAGGACGCCATACTACTGGTACGCGACGCTTACAAGAAATGGAACCTGATCCCGGACATTCGCGACTTTGATCGGACCATGTTTCGGTGCATGCCTGGTAACCGCGCGATCGTCGACCTTGCACGCGAGTACATTGCCGAGTATGCGTTTGACCACCCCAAGATCCTCGAGACCAATATCCATCACCTGCACCGAAAGAAAAACCTCGAAGGCCTGCGCTGGATCTACAACCGGCAGAAAACAAAGAAACTGGCGCTGTCCACGTACGCACTGCTGGTGCGCGGCTTCCTGGACTGCCGCGCATTCAGGGACGCCGAAATCGTGTATGAGGATATGCGTGCGTCCGGACTCAAGCCCAACCCGCTGATCTGCGCCAACATGCTCGCGGTGTGCGCGTTCCGGCGCGACGCCCAGACGGCTGAAACGATCGTCAAGGAAACGCTCGAGGGCGGGCACGAGCTGGACGAGCACGTGTACAGCCAGTTGATCCGGGTCTATTTCCGGGTCAGGGCCGCGGGCAAAGCGCTCAAGATCTTTGAGCATATCCAGCGAGATCCGAACCTGCGTGTGAACGAGATCATTATCAACAGCATGATTGACGGGCTTGTGATTAACAAGGAGATGGACGCGGCCATGGCGCTGTACCGGCAAATGACGGCGGCCAGTGATAGCAAACCCGATCTGGTCACATTCAATACGCTGCTCAAGGGGTTTGTAGCCCAGCAAGACTTTGCGTCCGCGCTGAATATTATCAACGACATGTACAAGCACCACTGCGAGCCGGACACGGTCACGTTCACGACGCTGCTGGACGGTATCTTTCTGGCGACGCATCCCAAGAATGCAGACGAGATGCTCGCGTTTTTGCACCAGACAGGGATGCGGCCGAACATTTACACGTTTAATGCGGTGATCAGCAAGTGGATCCAGAATAAACAGATGGCCGAGGCGGAGCGGACGCTGGTGCTGATGCAGCGGGCGCCGTACAACATGAAGCCGACCGTGCACACGTATACCAACCTGATCCAGGGATACGCGGAAGCGATGGATCTCCAGAACGCCATGCTCACGTTTCAGAAAATGGTGCGACGCGGCGTGGCGCCGGATCGAGCCACATACCACTTTATGATTCGAGCGTTCCTGGATCATGACAGGCTGGAAGACGCGATGACATGCTTTGTCCACATGAAGCGGGATAATATCAAACCGACCACGGATAGTTTCCGGATCATGATGAATGAATGCGTCCGGAGGGAAAATTGGGAGATCGGAGCCCAGATTATTAGAGAGCTGGAAGATGTGAACTTTGAGATCAAGTCGGGAACTTTACGGTCTTGCTATGACAAGATTAAGTTTCACACAATATCAGCAAACAAATAAAAAAGCAACTGTGTCAGGAAGAAGATCCCGGAGGGCAATTTTTGTTTCTCTCATTCTTCACTATAGAGAACGCACTATATTGACTCCCCATCGCGGTAGGGTTCTGGACAGGACGGGATTCAGGAAAATCCTGTCCTTGCTCGGACCCCCTACGTCGCAGTGTCGTCCAGTTTATTTATTTTGGTAATGAGATATATCATGAGTGTTCTTTTGCGTTTTCAAAGTATGTTGACCGTGAATCAGTTAGCATCAGCTGCTTAATAGTTGCCGGTCCTCGACGGTTCCGCGTTTAATGTAAGGTTAACGATCGATACCGATACGATTCGATATTTTCGATACAAGCACGTTATCGTCTCGATCGTATCGATAACAAACCCTAGTCCTGACACGCAACGCAAAGGACCATGATCTTGCAATTGTCGAATTCGCGAGATATTTCCAGTATAAGAAGATTCGACGTGATCATTCCAAGCTGCTTGTGGAATGTAAGAAAATGGTCGACCATCTCGTGGCGAAGGGTTGTAGCCAGAAAGATGTGCCCCTGCTTGCAAATCTGCGGTAAGTCTACTGACGTCTGTCGCTTTCGGGTACTCCTTAAGCAGTTGGGTCTAGGGTTACGCAGTGATATGATGGAGCTTGAGCTTGCCAGGAACAGACTCTACATCGTAAAGGCCTTGCAAGAGACATTCCATTATCCGGCTGGTCTTCGTCAACTCTCGGTCTTGCGTTCAATGATAAATGTTGTTATGGCGTTCAAGGAGCGAGTTAAGTGCTTGCTGGACACTTGCGAGACATGCTTAAATGCCACTAGGGATCTTAGCAATGAAGAGCGAGGGATATATCACTGTTCTCATGCAAACGTATCGTTTATATAATGTAGAGAACTATGATCTAGCCTTGGCATGAAGCGATGTTAGCATGCTGTAAGTCTTGCAGCGCGTGAAAGTCGGACAGAAAAGACCATAAACCTAACTCGACAGACTGTAGACTTTGATCCTCTACTTTGCAGAGGACATTGATCTACATAGTGAAATCGATGTCGTTGTTAGGCACAGGATAGGTCAGCCTGCCAGTCGAGACGAAAGGGGGGAAAACCTGTAATCTGGGGTAAGTTAGACGGATTCATTTTATTTTGTGAAGGAAGGTACATCACTTGTGGATCAAGAGACTATCAAGTATTACTTGTGAACTCGTCGGTGAAGTCACGATGCCTTTGCAACAACTCACATAGTTCCGGGTTATGTATAAAAAGGACTGTCTTTGCATGTAAACCAAAGAGACAGAAGCTACTTTTATGGCAACACTAGGACACAGTTATAATTATGGACAGGCTGAATGACTTGTTCGTAAATGCAGACTGGAACCTTGTGCAAGAAGTTCATGTGAAGTCGCAGTTAGGTATTCGTTGCTTCTCACGGGTCTTCAGCGATGAGCTATGGGCGACGCACTTCTAGTCGCCAACGATTTGAGAACAAACTTGGGACGAAAGCATAGGAATCAGCGCAAGGACTGTGTTGCCTTTAATATAACATTTGAAAAAGGCTATGGGAAATTACAATAACCAAGTACGAATTCCATTATGGCTTAGTGACTTTGCCCTCTTTGGGCTTATTTTTAGATCCTTTGGGTCTGCCGCGCGGCTTTTGCTCTGCGTCGATGCAAGGCACATTGTCCCGGATACATCGTTGGCATGGCCGGTCGTTGGAGCACGCAATGTGCCTCTTCTTGCAATTTTGGCATGCACGACGCACGTAGGTCCCTCGTCCGTTCCCGTCGCCATTGCCCTCGCAACCTCCGTTGCCGCCGGTTCCTCCTCCGTTTCCCCCGTCACCCCTGTTTCCTCCGTCCCCGAAGCCGCCAGCACCTTGGTTCAACAACATGTCCAAGATCTTTCCGTAGAAATCGACGTTGTTTGGATCGTAGCTGGCCATATTCTCCACGTAAAAGAAACAAGAATATCTTGCATATCCCTTGAGAGAGCCTGCCTTAAATAATTACCATATGAGACCTTCGTCTCAGTTCTTGTCTCGCCACGCATTTTCGTAGTTTTTTTTTTTTAAAAAAATCTACGACCCGACGTTTTGCTCGCAATTTTTGGCATCATCGCTACAAATTTAAGCCACAGCTGTCTCTTTTCATTGCATGCTACATGAACGTCACTTTTTTTTTACCAAACTAAGCGTAAAAGAATAAATCCCCGATATACAGTATGCCTTGCGAGTGGTTATCATGTGTTTATGAGTAACAACAGGTCAGCGCCGGTTCCTGGTTCCTTATCTATTTGTTTGTGCACTTTCCGAGTCCTGGCCTCCCCTATACCACCCATTGTATTGATCCAAGACGTACCAAATGGCTGGGTTGTTTCGATCTGTATCTCACGGTGAATCATTTGTTTCAGATGGCGTATAGCGCTATCTTTCGACATCTAAGCAAGACTCGTCATTCAAGGTAGCCGTAGACCAGGGCCGACACGACGGGTGGATGGCGCAATTCTGTCAAAGTATATCCTCTTTTTAGGGATGTTCATAAACACTTTAGAAGATATAGACTGCGCACGGAATATAAATGAGTTTTCACATGAAGTACCTACCTGTTTTAGTAACAAAAGCAGTGCATACAGGTTTATAGCTCGGTTATTAGTCACCTGGATCCGTTGCTGTCATAGAATCATCCTCTGCGCTGCCTATGGGACTGCTGCGTCGTCGTCGACGTTCTAACGTCTTTATGATAGCAACCGATTTTCGTTAACGTCATCTATCTTGGACTGGAATCAAAACCAGTACTCTGAAAATGAAAAACGGTGGCATAGTGCCAAATAGTCTTCGTTCAATTTTTATAATCTGCTGTACAAGCTTGGAGTTTAATACTAAACGGAATATTTGCGTGGCTATATATTGTCCGCAATCTTTACCACGCTATACAACTCAACGCCTTTTATAAGCTACCAAGGGTTAAAACACCACGGGGAGTAAAACGAAAATAAAGAAATATGTGTGGAGAATATGGAATAGGTGAGCTTTACGTGAAAATTACGCACAGTCCATGATGGTATAAGTTTTATTTATCGATTAGACATTGATTGTGGCTAAAGCCGCGATAGCACTATCCGTCATTCAAAAGTATATGCGAAAGTATGCGACAAAGATGGAAATCAACATGGAAGAAGCATACCTTGACGTTTTTTTTTCTACGTATTTTTGTAGAACGCATATTGATAACATATTTTCACGTGATTTTTCCCACGATAAAGTGCATTTTTCCTCCTTGTTGCACTGTCCGCTGTCCTGTCTAGTACCTGCTATTTATCCTCCAGCACAGAAACTACGTTTACTAGCGTCACGACAATATCAGTTGAGCGTAGCATTATTGCTTGCTATCACATCTCCTCTCTGTGTACGAGATAGTTTAAGTGCCCACTGTGAAATATAATCTAGATTTTCTGCACTGCGCTGCACCCGGAGATAAAGCGTGGGATCACTACTCGGTTGATGTACGGAGTAAAAAAAAACTGCTATCTATCGAAACGCAAAACCTGAATCAGCAAACGTTTCTTACGCTATAGCGCAAAAGGTTAAGCAGAGTACTGTAAAAAATATCAATATGCCAATTATACTTCCGTCAAATTCCGGCAGGAGGGGGAGCGTAAACTTTCATTTTTTGACACTGATATTATTACGCCAAGGGAGGGTATATAAAAGCACTTGATGTCAGCACTTATTCTCTCTTTGGTCATGATCTAATCTCTCTTTCCAGCTGTGGGCCAGACAAGGCAAAGCCTGAAAGTGGGTTGTGGCGGATGAGGCTTTTGCTGTTAGAAGACATCTAATGCCTGGGCTGTATGCTGCTCAGCGGCGCTTTCATTGGAAGAAAATGGTCGTAACACGTTTAGATTACAGATCTCGAGAGGTATGCATCGTCGGTTGCGTCAGTTACTGATGAACTTAATAACTCCTGAAACGAAGCGAAGATAGGGCATACGGACCGCACGAATGTATCTGGCACCTGGTATGTCTCATTACTAAGCTCGGCCTTCGGCCTCGCGAACAGTATAACCTCCTAATTACGACCTCCATAAACTGATTTTATATGGAAATTTGCTCGACCTTGTTTCTTTAATACCTTCTCTTGAGAACATGAAAGAAGGTTCAGTCGATCATCATTTTGAATTAAGATGCTCAGCAGTGTAACAAACATTTTGCTTTCTTTTACTTTTGTACAGGTTTACAACATTTCAATTGGATGCGCTATTATCTTTTCTGTCATGCGCATCTTTTCGAAAAGCCATACTAGTCATGACAAGTTTTCTAAAGTTTTCGTTAAGCCGACCCGCCGTCCGGTGACCCAAAGGTCCAGAAACGTCTGAGGATGATGATGATGATGGCGTCGTCGGAGACGCAAGCGTGTTACGGCCGAACTGAGGAGGATTAAAGTTGGAGGCAGAGGTCGCAATCGTCGTTAAAGAGCTGGTGATGGCGCTGGGTAAAGTTGGAGTAGTCGTAGTACTGCTACTGGTGGGATTCGTTGAGGAATCCAAGTTATTAGGTAGAATGTTGGAATTCTCTGTAAGGTTGTCCCCACGCTGTGAAACAAGCTTTTGAAACGATTCCAAAAGAGGTCCTTGATCCGCCCTTTTCACACCCTGGAATATTGCCCGCAGTTAATGCATCAGAGCCATTCGCCATTTCTTTGGCGGTACCAACCTTAAGTTCCAGTAACCTTGTAAAATTGCCAATATTCTTATCACCAATGAGGAAAAAGTAGTTGTCAATATAGCTCTCTATCGGGTCTATCGGTGTCATAATCGTCTTGAGCACTGTTTCAGCTTTCGAAATGCCTCGACCAACAAGTTTCCGGAACCTAACGTCCACGATCAGTAGTCAAATCAACGTATATCTTTATACAATAATCTTACGAGATGGGCGTCTCGACAGAGCTGTCAGTACCCATTTGAGGTAAATCAAGTAGAGACGTCTTGATGGCATGGGTATCTAGTAGTAACTGTGACTCATGTCAGATATTGGGTCCAACATCACTTTCCGTCTGTGAATCCTATCTACCTGTTCAGCTCCAATCTCTGATATTGTCTTGCATCGGAAAATGCACACAAGGAATCGAGAAAGAAACGATCTGTCAAGGAAGCGGAGTGAGTAAGCATGGTAGTTCAGATAACATGTGTCACAAAAAGACATTACTCGACAAAGCGATCACTGAATGTCCTAAAATAGCGCTTGTTCGCTATCGTCTTCCCTGCTATCGTTGCATGGCTCTTGATGATTTCTTGCAAATGAGTCATGTACTCTGATTGGTCGCCCACAGCATCCAGGGCACTCCAAGGTAACCGTGTCATTGCCTGCATATGAGGGTCACAGAGTGCTTCGATATCTCGTACTATCTCGTCAATGCAAGTAGAAACAGCCCTGCGATACGGTGAGTTCGCAAAGATGGACGTTATGTCCCTTATACGCGAGCTTACCTTAAGAATGCATCTTTAACATCAGACATGTCGATTTTCTCTACGTATTCCGAGTCGATCTTTTCCTTGAGTTTTTGTTCTAACTTTGTAAACTCTACATCAGATGCCCGTACGTGGAATATCCGGTTTATCGTGTCCGTACCTGGGACGTCGTATTGCAGCAGTAATCTGCAGTATTGAGTGCCAAACAAGTAAACCGTACCCTATGAGCACCGGAAGTACTTTTATTGCTGTCATGCATGTGAGCGTACTGCACTGATAACTAATGGTGATCACCATCCCTACCGTGTAAGGCCATCTAGTAGAACTGTCTTACAGTAAGCACGCAAGTGTTTTGCAAAAAGCTGGAACATGTCGAAAAGTTCTTTCCCCGTCGAGAAATTAGAGCATTGCGCAAGCGTGTCTCGGTAAAAGTAAAAGAGATCAGTGCTAGAAGGTAGCACCACCATGCTGGCATCATCATCCAACTTGGCGTCCGATGTTATGTAGGATTCGATCATATTGGCCATGGCTCTAGGTGAGTAAGACAAAGCGATCAGTACGCTATATAGCACATGCAAAACAAAAAGGAAGAATATATATTACTTGTCTTCGGCCTCGATATAAATCCACAGATAAGGTTGGAAGGCTTGGGATATAGACTTTGTAAAGCGAAACATTGGTACACTCTTTCCGTCGACTTGTTTGCGCTTAGAAGAAATCATAAGTGCAAAAGTCCGGGAAACTCTTTGCATAGAAAGACCACTTACCTGTTTATCGAATCGCTTATTCAACTGTGCCTCAAACTCCATGGTAAGTTGGAGTGACTTTAGGAGTAAGGTGACATCGATTGTCTCCGTCTTGAGCATCTTTTCCAAATCAGATCTGTAATGCACCAAGTCAGAACGAATGATCCGTTGGCCCGGAGTATCAGGAAGGGGCACGCATACCGAGTTAGCTCACAAAACTTTTCGCAAATGCGGCCCGTGATGCACCACTCGGGTGGGAAGATCTGGTTATGTTTCTCTTCGCATGACTTTAATAGCCGTTTTAGCCAAGCATACCGACGGGATATATTGCTTAGGTCAGAGCTCTGAACGAAGAAGTTAGTTAAACGAGCAAGCACTACTTAACGAGAACAGCTGCAAAATAGACGACTTGCCTCCCCACTATACTGAAAGACTTGCTGATAACCCGCCAGTTGCAAGTTAACGTATCGCTGAATGATCTTTTCGCTAATCAGCCAGAAAAAAGATATACGTTATTTATATCTCTATTATTTCGCGCTGGACTTTCTGTACACTTACGTCGTCCCATCACCCAAAGCCGAAGCTACCAGACACGCGTCATGTAACTGCCTTGCTTGTCCCGTGAGTCTGCCAGTGTTGTCAAAGCTGGTGCCGAGAGTTATTTAGTAAATCTATTTACATTCGCTTCTTTTTTCTTTGCGAACCATACCCATGCTGAAACTCTTGAACAATACAGCGTTCTAGTTTCTGCTGGAGTTGCGTGATCCGATCTGACAGTTGCGCTATTTGGGGGACGCTCTTGTAATATTTGAAATGCAGCATTAACTGGATCACGGCCTAAAAGGTGATCGCGTTCAGCAGAGCTCGAATAACCACCAGGCAGTTAACCAAAAAAAGAAAAGTTTTGAGGTTACCTACTTGAAGGAGTTGCGCGCTCTCTTTATACTGCTTGCTCCGTGACATTTCTTCGAGTTGGTCGACGGCAGTTACTGGGAGGCAGATATTGTGAGTTGCCCGTCTCGCGTAAAATTGGAATACCTTTTTTCTACCTAGCATCTGAAGGCGCTTCAAGACCGTTACTGAATGAGTCAAGTGGCGTTTCGCATAATCAAGGGACTTGACATCCTGGGTGATTTCCTGCACCATCGCTTCTGACTGAGTTGCTTTTGCCTTAATATCTTGAATGCGACGAAACAGTTCCTGGGATGACGCCGCACGTCAACATGTTTGATCAAAGAAGCGCCTCGATGGCCGAAAGCGTATATACCTGAATGGACTGCTTTGCAGCTGCGAGGTCGGTTGATTCTGTACTTTGGGCATCACATTGTGCATACGTAAGCTGTTCCGCATCCGCTTCAAGTTGTCTTGTTTTTTGTCGTAATTTCTGCGAGACGGCATCAAGTGACGCAAGGCTCTGTTCTGTTGTTCCATCCCCGTTAGAAAAGCTTCGTGCATTGGGGAAGAATGGTATAACAAGCGCGTCTTTTACCATTCGGAAAGAGTCGATTGAAGAACAAGGTTACATTGAGCTCTGGGTTATCCAGAGGATGTTTGACACCCAATATCCGGAGGGCTTCATTTTCAAGACCTAAAGAAGGTGGCACTTTGTCCGCCATGCGGTTCATTGCCCTTCCCTTCGGGGCATGCAAGCTCATTTTGTGCCAGTTTCCTACTCCGATCGTCTTCCCGAATGCCCGGCACGCATTGTCTGTGCTGCATGGCATTTGGATCCTTCTTGTTGCTACGAAACAAAGTTGACTTGTCATCTCTAGTCGGCATCGACAGATTGCTCTCTCTCTCTCTATACATTCGTAATAGCAGCCATGATGGATATTATCTAGCGTTTACTGTGTTCACGACGACGGCGCAGAAAGGTGGACCGCTATAATGAGCTATCGTCATACCAGGTGCCCTCTGCCCCGCTCTTGGTGTACTGAAGTCTATCACGATGTTTGAAAAGATCGATATCTCAAGGAAAGAATGCGTCCTAATTCCTCAGCTTCTGAATCAGTAGTTGATGCATCTTTAGTGTATTTGCTTTCTTTTAGTGTAGTGTAAAGAAGACAGATATATAACAATGATCCGGGAGGCTGTCCGGTTTACTGTTGGGCAGAAACAACAAGTTACGGAGCCGTTTTCTCCTGTCGCCCCCCGTTTCTCATGTCCGAATCGTCCACCATCATTCCGCCAGCAACTACTACTACTAATACTGCCACTAATAACAATAATAATAAAGATCTAAGCTGCCTACGTTGCCGGAAAAAGAAAGCAAAGTACTACAACTATAACATGGCGTAACTCGCCCCTCTTCCCACTGGATCCATTCATTGTCCTCTTTTTTTTTTTTCTAGATGTTCAAAAACTCGTCCGACATGTACCCGCTGTGCACGATCCAATCAACCAGTCAGTAGTGGTCATCCAATCAGTTTAATAAAGAAAAGAAAGGACTCATCGAGTTGGACAACCATAGTGTGAATATCCTGATGCTCCACCCAATCTCACCGATCTCTCACGCCAAGTCCTTTCGCTTTACGATGCACTTTGCGCACTGGAGAACCAATTCCTGCACCAGTACACCGAGAACCACAAATATCTTGACGGCGGCGGCGAAGAAAAAGAAGAAGGCTTGCCAACGATTGAAAAGTTATCCTTGGAGCATAAACGACCGAAAACAACAGTCGATCCCACGTTGGACGATGGTGTCGGTGGTGGTGGTCCACCTGGAACGTGGTCCATCTTTCTGACATCGGACGGATTATCATTGCACGCCGTGACGCGAAATATGGTCGAGTTTGCGACGTTTGCAAAGAATTTTTCTCATCAGCTTTGCGATAATGATGACGATTGGTATGATGAAGAAGAAGACGATACCGAGTTGGATGAAGATGATTACCTGGTGACCATCCCGGTGTTCCCGATCTCCTCCTTGATCGAACAACCACCCAGTCATGGACTGCTGCTCTTGGACATGCCGAAAGACGAACAAGTGATACGGCAGCGCTTACGGGCTGGATTTCGTGACATTGTGTCCGTTGTTCGTCGAGGATTCGTCGAGGATCTGTCGTCCAGCCGATTCCCAGTCGTGGCACAACAGCTTTTGTCGTTCTTGCAACAGCAGTTGTTGATGATTAATCCCGACTTGGCATCGTTTGACTCGTTAACGCCTGTGCAGCAGATGGCTCTGTGCACAAGCTATTCTGTGTTCACGTCAACTTCGCATCATTCGTCGACCTTGAACGAAGACTGTATCCAGTTGGCTCGCGTGCTCTTGTTTGACCAACTGTCATCGACGCAACTTGCGGATCACGCGCTTTTGACATGCGCGGTGCTTTTGAGCTCGGTCGTCGCCAAACCTCAGAAACTGATTCACTTTTGCATCAGGGCACTGTTTGCTGCTGCTGCGCACGACTGTTCCGAGTGTCCGAAACTGGCTGCGTCGCTGCTGATTTTGGATGCGTGGTCGACGACGACGACGACGACGAGCGTTGGAGAGGAAGCTGAAGCGTGGCTGCTACGGGCTGCAGGTCGAGTTGGTGATGACGTGGCGGTATTACGTGTGGAAGCCGAGCTCGCTCATTTTCTGAAACGGGTGATTGCATTATTCTACAGCCACCACCATGATCGACGGAAAAACGTCCGCAAGGTGGATGTGGATGACGTATTGACGCTTGTCAAGGATATGGAGCAGTGGGAGTACAGGTTACCGGCATGGCTCAAGTGGCAGCCGCAGCCGCAGCAGCAGGAGGAGGACGATTGTTCTTTATTAAAGACACATGTGCACTTGTTACATAACATGATAAAGATATTGCTATTCCGGCCATTTTGTTGCCTCGAAGACAGTTCTGACGATAATATGCATACCTACACACGCACTACGTTTCTTGACATGTCCCTGGAGGCTGCTGGTCGGCTTACAGAATGCTTGCGTAGAGCAAAGAACGATGCATGGTGGATCCGAACGGGTCAAAAATTGGCTTTAGACGTTATTGATAGAGTTGAAAAGGTGTTTAGCTGTGATACGGAATTGATGGCCGAAACGGCAAAGATCCGTCAGCAGTTATCATCATCATCTTGTTTGTCCAGTAGTAGTAATAATAATCATAATAAACCAGATGAATTGACATAACAAATGATGGTCTACAATATCTAATTGAAAACTCAGCGGATCGCCCTTTGCTCGACTCGCATAAGGACCTCATGGCAGAGGAGGCCGAGTTCTCATTTATATTATTGATTCCCATTGCAGTGTGTATATTCGCCATTGTCCTGCTTTTGGACTTTAAAAGGCGTCAGCAGACAGGTTGTTGCCCATTTTTTTTGCGTGGGACACTCGAGCAAAAGGGTGGGCTAATTCGTACCGCTACTAGTCGTCCATGAATCATCACCTCTTCTGGAAGAAGAAGACAGCGACATTGACCTTGGTGAGAATGCGGCGGAATCGGCAGCTGGAATAGACGACCAAGGTCCCTCGTCCGTCGTTCGAGTGAGAAAAATCGGCAAAAAGAAGGAAGAAAAGCTGCGAAGAAAGGAACAAATGCGACAGTATCGCGAAGTAATAAAGCATATCACTTTGAACAACGAACTTTTTTTCGCTCACACTGACTACTATTACGGTCTAGTACATGATGCAACAACGCGATATTCGTCGAGCACAAGAAGAGGTATTGGAAGACGAATTTCAAAGACGAAAAGCGGAAGAAGCCGTGCGACTAGCAAAAGAGGTTATTTTCTTCGTCGTCCCGCCTCACCTACTAAAACAAAAAACCAGACTAAAAACTGTTGGGCATCTAGGCTGAACGCAGAAGAAAAGAATTGGAAAAGAAGAGAAAGGAAGAGGAAAAAGCCTTGCGCAAAAAGATGGAAGCAGAGCAGAAACTGGCAAAAAAGAAGCAATTGTACTTTGATAAATACAGCAACAAAATCCTGGAATTGATCAAGGTAATCCAACTACCTTTTTTGTTTCCATGTTTCTAATCGATAGTTCTTATGCTTTTAGAAATCTAAAATAATAACGGTAGAAAATGTGGCAAAAAGGATAGGAATTACAGTCGAGGTGAGTCGTTAAATTCTATTTCAACCACGAGGAAATGCGACTCTCTTATATTGTTCAATATAGGAAACAGAGGATATACTGCACCAATTGCAAGTCAAACCTCCCGACGTGATGCGACGATCTGGATCTACCATTTTATTCGTCACCGAACAAGACTACCAGTCTCTGGCCGAATATCTAGCGCAGAACGGCAAAGTGCCCATTGAAAAGGGTGCGCATGATCTATTACGACTCCTTTCAATAGATGACAGCTTTTAAATCTTGAGTTTGGATATCACGTCCTGCAATCCCTTCATAATCTCCACTTCCCCCTGCTCCTCGTTGTTATTCGAAGCCAATGCGATCGACGACAATTTCGATGTCAGCGTATCCAGTTCTTGCTGTGCTGCAGCATAGTCTTCTTGCGTCGGTCCGTTTCGCCCGACAAAGTACTGCAGTAACTGAATGATCTATATATCGCAAACATGTCAATTGGGTTTGCAACTTATCCATCATCCACAAGCGCGCAAACCTTATTGACTTGACTCATGACATCACTTTTATCTTGCTGTTGTTGTTGCTCAACCGCAGTACTTGAGCGTATCAGCAAGTCGAGTCGGGATTGTGCCAGACGGAGGGGTGAACTCATGATCCTTTGTGGTATGGGCTGATGAGGAGGAGCAACATGTGCGCCTGAGCAACAACAACACCTTATTAATCACACCTTTTGCTATATACCACCCTCTCTCTCTCAAATAATACTCTAATACCTGCTTCCAAGAGTGCCAAGACGGTATCGACATTATTGGATATCACTGCTAAATCCAGAGGCTTATTGCCAACGATATCACCCATCGGATTATTCACATCGGCACCGCAGCGAATCAGTGCCCGAACCACATCGGCCTTTCCCGCTGCGCAGGCCACAAGGAGGGGCGTCCGAAGCTTCGAGTCGCGCACCATATCCGGGTTCAAGTTGGGTTTGGTATGATTGAGTAAATGGGTCACTATTATCATATTGTGAATACGAATAGAGCCCCATGAGACATTCTCTTTTACAGAAAGCAGGACAACAACCTTTGTCAACATCGCCTTTTGCGCATGCCGTCATGAGTTCTTCTCGTTCGCGGCTATTGATAAATATGTTCTTCAGTTTCATTGTCGTCGTCGCTTGATGACTACTACTGCTTGCAATGCGATGCCGCTGTGTTCTGTGCAGCGACAACACATCTTTGGGTGTAGTATTAGATGGAGAAGACATGCTCGTCATGGATTTGTCGTAGTGACGATAATTAAACGACTCTTTTTCTGACTGTGACATTGTGGAGTATGGAAAGAGTGTGTGAATGTACACCCATCGTCAATATATGCCTTTATTTTTTTCACTCGGGAAAAAAAGCCCTTCTCGATTTTCCGTTAAATCTAACGATCCTATCCTACACCTTGTTCGCGGGAAATGCATCATTTTATTGTCTTTGCAAACTTGGACAACCAATGTTCAGGAACCGTGGGTATATGTGTAGTATCATTCACTGTTGGCATCACAAACGGCTGAATATGCCACGCCGTCTCGTCCTCCTCGTCCTCGTCGTTGTCGCTCTGCTGCATGGATACGCGCGGCGTCGAGGGAAACGAAAAGAAACTACTACTACTACTAGTTGTAGTACTAAAACTTAAAGACGATACAAGACTGGTGCGTCGCGACGACGATATGCTACGCCAATCTGGAGAACCACCCGTCAAGTGACACTCTATTGATTCCAGCGAGTTATCTTGCTCAAGGCATTGCACGAGCGGTCGGAAATGGCTCATCCATTCTGCACTCCTCTCTTGTCCGATGGCTGCCAATTCCTGCTCAAACACGGATATATTCCTACGGATCTGCATGGCCTTGGACCGATACCGACGACGATGATGATGATTCAGGACACGATACAGCATTTCGTTGGCCATATATCGACAGCACTGATGGATGACTTGATTCGCAATGTCTGGGTGGAGTTCATGCATGATGGACGATATCAGCGATTGAGGCGACTGCGTATTGCTGCTTTTCCGTCGATAAAACAAGAAAGAAAACCGCGCATCGTCCAGCATGCTTGGCTCGATGATCTCGTCGAGTCGTCGTAGACACGCGACCACGTAGAATCTATATGCTTCCTCCAGCATTTGTCCGATCTGCTCGCGTGCCTTGACGGTAGCCGCCCGGAGCCCGAGGTCCCGTCTCAAGTACGTCAACAGCTGCAACAGGTTTGCCATCCACCGCGCCAACTCACTCGTATTGCGCCGATTCGACTAAAAACCGACCAGTCAGTTCGTCAATTCGCCTTCATCATCATGCAACAAACTTTACCTTGACCACCTTGGATATCCGCGCCAGTGCAGTGTCGAGCAGCGCATACAGTAATTCGCGGCTATAATAATAATGTGCAAACCGACAGCACAGAAAGATCACGTCTGCAGGCAGAAGCTCGTCATCGTCGTCATCATCCAGCGTCACATGATCCAAGATCGTCTGTATCTGGTCTTGGTGGAAAACAAGCATCTGATCATATCGGCACTGATCCCATACAAACCCAACACTCGGCGGCCCAACAATCCCTTCTTCTTCTTCTTCATTCTTCTTTTCGACGGGAATGAATCCAGGACCATAATAAAGCAAGTCAATCTCGTCCTGGGTTGTTGTAGTAGTAGGTTTATTGTTATTCTGACGACCACGAGAAGGACACAAATCATCAAAGGTGAATCCCTTGTGGGTCCGCGCTTGCGTCGACCCACCATGCTGAATCAAACAATCCACCACACGGTCATGACCGACGGCTGAAGCCCACATGAGCGGAGTCCAGCCTTGCTGATCGCGCGCATTCACATGTGCACCGGCTTCGAGTAGCGCACGGACCACCTGGCTGTGCCCGAACAAAGACGCGTAGTGAAGTGCTGTGAATCCATTGTCGTCGTCTGTCTGATCAATATCGGAGGTCGGTACAAGTCGATGGACGGCGCTCAAGTCGCCTCGTGAAGCCGCCTGCCAGAGCAGTTTCTCTTCATGTGTCAAGCACCGCTGGCGGCGGACTTTGGGTAGTTGTGCTGCTGTTGTCATGCCGTTAAGCATTTGTGAAAACTCTCGGAAAATGTGTGCCGACATGTCCTCGACCGATTGTCGGTCGGCTGCTAGTCTCAAGCTTGCGTCCATAGTGCAGAAAGGAAGAAAGAAAGAAAGAATGAGAGCTACTATTCTTACTACTGCAGAGCAGCCAACTCAAGAGAGAGAGAGAAGGTTTAGGGAGACTCTACAGTATTAGCTCCCTCTTTTGGCGCTCCCATTGGCACATCCACAAGTGTGGTGTAGTGGGAACACAAAAAGTAATTAGACGCCAGTGTACGCCACCGCACTATCCCAAAAAAGCCGTCCTTTGTTTAATCAATAGTTTACTGCCTTGGTATTTCATTGATCATATACACGATGATTCACGCTTTGTTCTTTGTACAGTATATACATCGTCCAAGGTAATCGATTCAAAAGAGCAATCCACTAAATTGATGCGCTGCGTGCTGGTGTAACGCCCAACAAACTTTATGCTGCTGCTGCTTCTTTCCGCCTCGTAGCAGTAGGCTTCACATTACGACCATGATTCGGTGTCCAAGGTCCCAAACTCTCATTCGCATAAAAGTCCATCGGATACACGTCTTGCCACGTCGCTTTACCCAACGCAACCGATGCTTCGTACGGTGTTAATAAAGGTTTCGGAAAAGCATAGCCCCAATCCGTCGACAATCGGGGACAAGCGATCTGTATCCAGCTATCATTATCATTAGCCTGAGTGTCCCCATTCATCCGCCCAAGATACTCACGCATCGACATCAGCAAATTGTGCCAACTTGCCGGGAAATATCTCGGACAACAGGACAATCACAGATTCTTTACCGGCTTCTCGTATACATTTCTCGAGATATTCCATGATCTCCGGTTTGCCTTGACGGCCCAGCGTGCCCAAAATCAGACCATACTTTTTGGCCTCTCTGCCTACCGCAATCGCATGCTTGCGAAGCGATTGCATTTCCGCGTGGTCGTATCGTTCTCGCGTGATCTTTTTGTTGTATGGGTTGTACCTATAGATCATTCATAGCTTACTAACTCTTGAACTAGCATCACGTGCTATTTCGGATCACTTACTGGAATGCGGGAATGCTAGGATTGTGGATCATGATGGATTCAAGATGAAATCGGCCATCCCCAAGATATCTTTATCATCGTTAACACACACGTGTACATCCAATCCGTCTGTTCTGTTTCTTACATGATGGCATCCATATCATCCGGCAACTTTGGCGAAGTACATCCCAATATTTCTCCAGGCGACAACGGTTTCGATTGCGGTATCAATATCGTATAGTCTTGTTGCAAAATCTCTTTGACAAACTAACCGTGATATATCAGTCAGTCAGTCAGTCATACTAATCACCAACAGCATAAGATCACTGATGATTACCTGTAATGCCGCGACAAATTGTATCGTACCAACGAGAACCAGCCTCTTGCCCGGTTCAAAGTTCTTTTTGATCGTCTCAATAAAGTGCTGATTATCGATGCCGATATCGACAAAGACGTAGAGGGTGTTGATAGGTGTGACATCGACAGGTACTACAATCGAGGTTGGTCAACCCATCTTTTTTCTGTTGTGTATATCCATCACAATGCCATACCTAAGCAGCTGTGACCATAATGTAATAAAAAGTCGCAACCAAGCGCTCGTGCCGTGTAATCGTCGATACAGCATGCTCCATATGTCACGTCGCCCATGATCAACGTCTCGACTTTGCAAAACCTAACAGTGATTCAGGACTCGAAAAGGGGGGCTATTTCTACTTTACATCCATCCCACTTACGTTTCAAGAATGTCTGATATGAGACAAGCAAACATCAATAAGCCCTCGGGCATTTGAATGGCCACTAGAAAAAAGTCGTTGTAGTTGTTTAGCTTCTCATTCTCTCCTTGATGAATTGATCCACACCTTTGGTTGCTCCTGCTTTTCGTATCCGCCATACAGACTTGTGGATCTCGAAATTATAGTTGGAAGGCAACTGGATGCGTTTGTTTATGCATGAGAAACCGCCCTCGCACAGCCCAAATAAGGCGGTCTATTTCACCGACCTGTTCAATGGCTTTGTTCAAAAGAGGATCATTCAGTATCTCGTCCGGTATCTGGTTAGCGACTCGACCACCCGTCCGTGGCGATCCTGTCAGGGAACCAGAAGATTGAGCAATCGATCATTCCTCCTGTTCGATCCTTTGAGCATACGCAAAAACCCAACCGCGCCGTCTTCAATAGCTCCTCCGTTTGCTGCTGCTGCTGCTGCTGCTGCTTCTATTCGCCGTGCTCGACCCACGAAGCGTTTCCGGGTAGTTGTCTTTTTGATTGGCTCTGATTCTTCGGCCATGTCGCCCGAAACGGACCAAGTGCAGCTCGTTCCTGCGTCCCAAAAAGCCACGGACCACGCTCCGACCTTTCTGTCTAAATAAATGGCAAGTGTACTTTTAAGAGCATTACGGAGCGGTAGCAACCGCATTCCATTCTACAGAACGGCATTCTTCAAACCACAACCGGCGACGCGACCGACCCTAAGCTTCTTTTCAAAACGCTTTGCTTCCGCTGCTGCTACCAATACAACAGTGCAGGCACCCGTCACCAAGCCGATCGTCGGGTACTGGCTCTACTTTAACGCCGGCCTGGTGTACTCGATCGTGGTCGTCGGCGGTCTCACGCGGCTGACCGAGAGCGGGCTGTCCATTACCGAGTGGAACGTCATTTCCGGCATGAAGCCGCCAAGATCCGAGCAAGAGTGGCAGGAACAGTTTGAAAAGTACAAGCAGTTTCCGGAATACAAACTGTATGTTCCCCGCGCGCTTTCTCTCTCTGAGTCCGTTGTAGTACTCTACTAAACTTGTTTTACTTGACTTTTGTCAACGAAGGCTCAATCGACACATGACGCTGGACGAGTTTAAAAACATCTTTTACTGGGAATGGAGCCATCGGATGCTGGGTCGGTTTATCGGGGCAGCCTTTATCGTTCCCGGTGTCTATTTTGCGTCTCGAGGATACATGACGCGTCGCGTGGCCCAGCAGGTCTTTGGCATTACCTGTCTCTTGGGATTCCAGGTAAAGTAGTAATCTTCTATCTTTTTCTGAGAAGAGGGAACTAAAAGCGAATCAATCAGGGCTTCATGGGATGGTACATGGTCAAGTCAGGCTTATCTCAAGCACTCATGGAAGAACCAGGCGCGGTCCCGCGCGTGAGCCAGTACCGACTCACGGCCCACTTGGCCACCGCGTTCCTCATCTACGGCAGCTCGTTCTTTGTCGCGGCCGACATTCTGCGCCAAAACAAGATCGCCCAGGGCAGGTATCCCAAGCAGGTCGCGGCCATGATCAACAGCCCGGCACTGGTACGCTTCCGAACGCTGGCGCACATGATGGGCGTTCTGATCTTCTTGACGGCCATGACGGGTGGCCTGGTCGCCGGCCTGGACGCCGGCTTGATTTACAACGAGTTTCCCTGGATGGGTGGCCCGGGCTGTCTGGTGCCGCCCGCGTCTGAGCTCTGGTCGGATCATTATGTCAAGCCTACGGATACAGGAAAGTGGCGCAATCTCTTAGAGAACCCGACGACGGTCCAGTTTGATCACAGAATCATGGTGAGTTCTTGAAAAAAAAAGAGATAGAGACAAGGCGCGCTAAGAACGATGCATGCATAGGCCGAGACAACGGCGACGCTGGTCACCGCGTTATGGCTGTACTCTCGAAAACTGCCTCTCCCCAAAAACGTCAGGGTCGCAATGAACACCATGATGGGCGCGGTGGTGGTGCAGGTCACGCTGGGTATCTCGACCCTGGTCTACATGGTCCCTATTGAACTGGCCGCGGCGCATCAAGCGGGTGCCTTGGCCCTATTGACTTCCAATTTCTGGTTAATTCATGCACTTCGTCGCGTGCCACTGTAACATTGTTCAATAGACATCTTTCATTTTCCGCGCGCATTGAATTTTTTTTTGTCTTCTCCATCTACCATGTTTATGCGTCCATGTGTCCATCGTCCGTTCAGGCGGATAATGATTCCTACTGCTGTGCGACGTCATGCGTTGAGCACCGATGCTGCATTTAATTACAAACTACGTGGCAAGGTATAAAAAAACGTCAATATTTCTTGTGGTGGTGGCAGCAGCAGTAAAGTGATCTGTTTTGAAATGATTTACAGGGCCGGCAATTCATTGATTTGGTGCGGTTTGTTGCGAAAGGCGGGGATGGCGGTGACGGCTGCGTCTCGTTTCATCGCGAAAAGTACCGTGCCAAGGGCCCACCGAATGGCGGGAATGGCGGGCGAGGCGGGAACGTGATTGTGCGTGCGAGTTCTGAAGAGACCTCGCTACGGCACTTGGGCCGTGTGTGTATAGCCAAGCGAGGACAGAATGGTATGGGTGGAGGACGACACGGGATGGCTGGTGAAGACTTGGTGATTCCGGTGCCTATTGGCACTGTGGTCCGAGAACGGCCTCTGCCTGTGCGTGAAGAACAAGAACAGGAAGAAGAGGATCAATTGAGACGCCGGTGGGTATTCTTTCCCAGGATGGAGATGCGGCTACAACAGCAACAAGAAGAAGAAGAGGATGGTCGAGTGGACTTTTTCAAAGAGGCGCAGAAAATGATGGATCAAGAGGACCGGTACCTCGATTGGCGCGCGCGGACCGAGGCAAAGACCATGATTCACGTGGATTTACTGGAACCGGGCCAAGAGGTGGTACTCTGTCGCGGCGGGGCTGGTGGGTATGGCAACCCACATTTTCTGACCAACGAGAACCGATCACCCAAGTTTGCGACGCGCGGGCGCAAGGGCGAAGAGCGCGCGTTCGAGCTGGAGCTCAAGACGATTGCGGACCTGGGCCTGGTTGGACTGCCGAACGCGGGCAAATCGACATTACTCGGCGCGATCTCGAACGCCCACCCGAAGCAGGCCGACTACCCGTTCACGACGCTCCATCCGTTTGTGGGCACCGTCGACTACGCAGACAGGTTCCAGCTCACGGTGGCCGATATTCCGGGTCTGATCAAGGGCGCGCACAAGAACATTGGGCTGGGCCATGCGTTTCTGCGCCACGTGGAACGCGCCAAGATCCTGGCGTATGTGATTGACCTCAGCAACCCGGCGCCCTGGGACGACTTGCAGACGCTGCAGGACGAATTGGAGGCGTACCGGGCTGGACTGGCCAAAGAACGCGCATCCCTGATTGTCGCCAACAAGGCAGACCAGGTGCAACGGCGCGCCAAGGAGAACCTGGCCGAGTTGCAGGCCAGGTACCCTGACATACCGATTGTGCCTGTGTCGGCACGCTATGAAAAGAATATCCTCAAGCTGACGTCCACCATGCGGAAAATGGTCGAACAAGAACGCGCAAAGGAAAGTTTGTCTGATTTGTAGATACATTTCGTTCTTTGTTCTTGTACATAACCTAAAGTTTTACTCTATCATTCTGAAGCTGCAACCTTAATATTGTTGATCTTTCTGTCCAATAGGGATTTGCAGAATTTTCTGTCCGGTTGATTGGCCAAGTTCTGTGTGTAAAAAAGATTTTTAACGGCGGATGAATGTTTAACCACATGATCTTCCCATACTGCTCTCTCTGTCCAGGTAGCAGAACAAGGCTGCTTTCCGTCGTGGATACAGGTACGAACACACAGATTACCTGTCCAATCCCTCTACGTATGAGGATTATCAGTGAAGTGCCACATCTCTTTGTATTTATGATTTTCTGTATCCTAAATGCATATAATTTGAGGAGCGGGGAGCGCATCTGCTGCTAGGTCCAGACTTTGCTAGATGAACTGGACTTGCATTTAATTTGGAATGCAAAAAGTGCTATAACTGAAGGAAAATGATTGAGTCAGTCGGTGTACCTTGGCGACCTCGAGAAAAGGATGTTTCTTTTCTTTGTGCAGGTCCATTTCGACAGGGCCGCCAAGTGATATCACCAGGGCGCAAGTGGAGAGTCGAAATTTCACAGACGCGAATCTCGATCGTCTGGGTCCCTATGGCAACCTATTTTTAGCGTGAAGGAGAGCCAAATCAAACAAGGTCCTCCATCTCCTTTTCTTTTTCTTTCTTCTTTTTGCCCCACCTTTTTTTTAAAAAAAAAAAAAAAAAGAGCACGCAGAAAAGAAAAAAAAAGAGCCGAATATATGCGATTTATCAATGCGTTCAGAGGGCGTCGTTGTTTAATACTATCGGTATTATTTTTCCTGCCGCTATTGACGTCGTCACAAGAGACACCACCACCACCGGCAGCAGTACCGAGTGTGAATACGACCGGCTGGAATGATAACGGCGGCGAACCACCCAAACAACAAAAAAGCTGGCTGGAACAGCATGGACGGTTTGCGTTTGTGATTGTTGTTGGTCTTGTGGTTCTGGCCCTGGTGATCTGGTACATTGTTCGGAGCGTCAAAGGCATGCGCAAACGGCTCAAGCAGGAAAACGAAAACCAGATGCACGTCCTCGGCCAACTGGCAGCCGCAGCACCAGTATTAGCAGCAGAAGAACAAACGAACAACAAGCATCATCCTAACAACCCTTCCTCTCTCGTTCATTAAATAATAATATTAATTAATATATATTGTTTATTGTCCTTGAGATCCCATGGTTGACGCGCGCGCTCCTGTAATAATAAATCTTTACCCCCGCCGCCGGCCGCGTAATAACCGCTTTCTAGGGCCACGACTCTACTGCCTATTTCGATCCATTTGGTGGCATCGTCACCCAGCGCACCTAATTTGGTGACCCAAACACGGCCAGTTCCCACGTCCCGAGTCGTTGGTTTTGCCAGGTTTCCGAAAAAGGGGTTTGTGGCGCCCGGTTTGGAGGATACCAGAACGCTGCCGCCACAAGTGTGTATGATTCGCGTCGTGTTCGTCTTGGAGCTGTCGCTGAGAAGCTGACGATAACGTGTCGGCGGCCAAGTTTTTTCGCATACAGTTTGCGTTCTTTTCTTTCAAAACTGGAAACACGACATCGGCCACGTAATTGTTGCGGTCAATGAGTTGTGAAAACCGTTCAGCTTATGCGCAAACTTGAAGAGAGCAGTGCCTTTCGAGACTTCATCATTCTGCGCGAGTTGGGTGCTCATGATCGAAAGTTCACGGCTTCGGGCAGCACCTTGTGGATAACTTGTTCAGCTGATTGCACCCGTCGTTCAACAAGACGAATGCATGACGATGCTGTCGTGCTACCAGGGAAAGATCTATGCCGCTGGTTCGAGTGAACGTAACGCATGAAAAATCTGTTCTTGAACGTAGTGCATCCTTGTCAGACTAAGCGACACTAGGTAAGGCAACGTCTGTAAGTACTTGCACAAATTGTCTCGGCAATGGGATCGACGGTTTTGTTTGGGTAGGACTCTCTCAGTATGCAGAAAACAAGGCAATACGTCGACCACAACCAGGAGATAATCGTCACGGGTAGACGATGCTCCTGAAAGTCTGCTACTTTTATTGTCCAGTGCTCGTCAGAAGGTGAATGGTCCAACAAGATGGTAGACTCTTTGGCTGATGTTTTGATGCTTTCAAGAACTCGATCGCGCCTTGCAGACTTCGCTCCATTGTCAACCATCACAGTGGATATTTCCCGGCCAGGCGTCGTATGGATTGTCTGCGCCAAGCTTGTTTTCCGGAATGAACAAGTGCGGCAAAGAGGGTATTACCATGACCGGGCAGATGAACAGCATTGAAAGTATAATCGAGCGTGATACCCAGTATGATTGACGATCTTTTGGCCGCGTCAAGGTAAGGACCTGGCGATCAGCGTATCATGCGAATTCGGAGACGCTGATGAAACATTTTAAAGCAAAGAAACGATGGTATGTAGTTGACGCACGGTAGTAGTGCAGCTTCCTCAGAATTATTGTGGGCGCTTGTCTGGATACGGTCATTCGAGTTCTACGGAAGTTCCTTAGCAACATCAGTGGCAAGGAAGAATGGCTTATTTCTAAGGTCTGTATGTTTGAAGTGGGTAACTACGGAAGGGCGTATAAGAGTGCAGTGGAGACGGCAACAGAAAGCATGCGGTCGCAGAAATTGTTCGCGACACCGAGGAGACGCCTAGATATCTTTCCTGGTGTCGTCCAACTTTAAGCATTGGTGAGTTTGCGCTCGTCAAGGGAGTGTTCCTTGCTCAGCGATACAGCAGGCGACTGAATAAACGCATCTCTCTTTAGTTTTGGGCGAAACGACATTTCTGTGGATTGGTGAAACAAAGTGAGACGTTCGATGAAAGTTTCTACATGATCAGCGCGTTCCGCCACCATGTTTTTGCAACGAACGACAATGTCATTAACGAAGGATTGCATGATAAATATTCCGGAATGCGTGATCCGTTGCTCTTTTGGATTGGCAGAAGAAGAGAGAGAGAGGTTTGAGGCGGAAAGGCGGCTTTGATGTACCTTGGAAAGCGCTTTTAACGCTCAAATCAGCGAATCACTGACAATGTGAAAAATCTACAGGATGCGTTGATGGCCCAGCTGGAGAGCAGTATGAAAGTGTTGTTGTTCGTATTCGATGCCTGCAGCAGAGTTATTCGGATCAAATCGGTCAGTATATGCAGGGCGTATCATTGCTGTTGATAGTGAGGACTGCGAAATGGACACAGTATAATATACCATTGCTAGAAGGTCTCGATGCTTACTTACGAAGCGGCGAGTAAAACCTCTTTCGTCTTTGTGGCGTACCCGTGAAGGATTCAGTGTGTTCTACAGTACTTTGGACTCAAAGGGCTCTCTGCAAAGTGCACGGATTATTTGTGGAATAAAATAACTCGTTTATTAACAGCACACAAAGCTCTATCTTTGTCCTTAGATCTTTTACTGTACATAAGACGCAGTGGTTGAGTTGCTTTACGAGCTGAGCTTGATTTCGGTCCAGAACCGTGATGTCTTCCAAACGGCACTTACTGAATCTCACAGCGCATTTCATGACTGCATAGCTTTTTTCGTCTTTTGCTCTCAGTACTATTGATAATGGGCACGGTGTCGCATTACTTGCAAGGCGTTGGTTTTGGAGTTAACATTGCTTGTGTTGGATCTCTTTGTATATCGCTTAACGAATGGCGTCCCGTAAGCCTGTGGAAGAAACAGCCGATCGCAACACACATTAAAGGAAGGCAACCGAAAGCCGCTGTGTTCCCGACAACGGTGAGGCGATGCGAGCAGACTTTTTGATGAGAACCAAGCATACATGCGGTTGCGCTTTTCCACAGAAGCCAATGAGGCAACTGCAAGGACAGTGACAACGCTACGTGGCCCACGGTGCGTTCAATCCATGCAGCCTTGCTGTTTTCTTGAACGCGAAGCAGAACGCAGAGAAAGAAACGGTCGATAAGGCTTCCAGAGACTTGGACACGGCTTTTGCAGGCAGCGAGAGGGAACGAGTGCTATAGTTCAAGGTTATTAGTTCCTTCGTCAATTTCTGGCCATTATGCCTTTCCAGCTTTTGCAGCGCTTAAGCCGAGTGACGGTCTATGGAATTAAAGCGGTTAGGAAATGCTCCCTTCGAGTCGTGACGGCAATCCACCAGTTTACGTTCGAATTGTGTATGATCCATCACGTGGAAGCACAACTAATGACGACTGTTTCGCTGCGTCGCAGTTCAAGTCGGCATCATATGCTGCTATTATCTTTCTGAATGCACCAAGGAAGCGCTCAGCAGCATGGAAATGGATATAATTGAAGCAGCCACGTGTCAAGAAAAGCGATTTCCTTGTGGGCGAAATCAGGATCCAATTTATCATCCTTATCATTGGCTTGTGTAATCGTGCACGTTCTGACGAGATCAACGAGGCGAGGTAAGGCACGAT
>JSYX01000267.1:0-45706 GCA_000787465.1 Thermomucor indicae-seudaticae
TTCTGAGCTGAAACTGGTATGATTGATGCATGTAACGCTTGCAGTCCTCGAACGCAAGTTTCACCAATGCCTTTCTTGCTTTCGGGACATTTTCGGGGTGTATTTTTGCAATAGCATGCCCCATTGAGACGAGAGTGAAGCGAAGCAAGAAATATTCTCAAGGTAGTGGCCGAAAGAAAGAACATAGAGAACCGAACGAGAATACATTGCTATTAGAGCTGTTCAAGACAATATGTCCGCAAATACAAGTGTATCATCGAAAGTTCTAGATTCTTCCTTTTTGCAAGGTACCATGAGGTTGCCATTGTTACATCGACCAGAAGACGAGGATCTTATTAGTGCAAAAATATCTAGAAGACGTAATGTAGCGAAAAAGCGCCCTCTACCTCTTGCTACGACGAAACTAGGTAAAGGATATTTTATCCTACACAGTAGAAAAGCGATGTCTTTCATCGTAATTGTACTTCACTGACGGACAAACGACGCATATCCTATCCAAGATCAGCGCAGTCCACCGGCGCGGAAAGGTTCTTTTCAAGAGTGCAAACTCAACTCATGCATATCAAATGCTAGGTCCACGCATTTTGTCTTTAAGGGTAGCGCAAACGTTTTTGTCATGAGCACTATTCACACACGCCAACCTTGCATATTTAAAGACGCAAAGTCAATCTGGACTTGAGCGCAAACTCTTTTTTCATGGGCGCCAAAGAATAATATGCTTGTCGCAAATCTCCAGAAAAACTCCAGTAAGTTGGCTTATTACTGGGAAAAGCAGATCGGATACTGAAACAATAAATACAACCGAAAAGCTATTTCTCTTTACATGTAATCCGGTTTCTTGTTCACAAACTGGACAAGGTGTTTGCTCTAGATGAACGCATGTCTCAGATGTTTATTCATGCTCTACGCCAAAATGGGGTTTTCTGATCTTGTGGCTCAGGAACGAAATGCAGAGTCCCATTTTCTTCCAGGATACACCTTCCAGGGGGCAGATCTTGTGACGATGGTTCCTTGATAACAACTTGCGCCGAGCCCTGACGCGCACTGAGATATGCATACACATCGTTTTCGTCAATTTTCGTAACCCAAGTGAGTGTCAAGTGCGTAAGTCGAGGCAGAGCAGCGAGCAGTTTCAATGATTTCCAGGTTATTTTGCCCTTGGTCCGGATTTCCAGCCGCTTCATCGTCGATTCTTTCCATCCGCTCGTGAACTTGGAGGATATCATATCGTCATTTAAGGCGCCCGAAGTTACTACCATTTTTTCAGGTTGCTTGGTTGTCAGTGCTTCCATTAACGTTTTTACACATGCATGGCTGCCTTGAAAGTCTTCAAAGTCTAGGCTTTTTAGGCTTTTGGATTTTGTGAATAATGACTGTAGACCATCCTTTGGGAGATTCCAACAGCAATGAATGGTTATGTGCTGCAGACGTTGCAGTCGGGCCATATTTTCAAACACTTCATTCCGGTCGTCCAGATTGAGGAAGCGCAGTTGTATATCGTACGGTTGAGGGGCAGCTTGTACCAGAGCTTGCATGGCTTGTAAAAGGTTATCACTGCGCATCAAGCGCCTTGATTTAGGTGTCTCAAAAAATTGCACGTTCTTTAAAGATGGTGCGCCTAAGGACGCGAGTGTGATCAAGCAGCTATGCGCAGGTTTGGTGGCATCGATGTTTAGGTTAAGACTTGCCAATGTACCGTTGCACCGCTGGAAAAATTGCTCTAAGATATTGTCGGCACTATGTACCGGTTCGCCTAAGTACATTTTCCGGAGTCCATGCTCTTTACTTCCGTCGTCCTTCCAGTCCAAGTATGACCGATCCCTTTTATCTGTATCTTGGTCGTAAAGGTGCAGAGATGAGAGGTTAGGACGATGCTGATATATAACATTCAGGACATCCTTGGTACGGTACTGTAAATCCGATGGACACAAGCCGAGATATTTAAGATCCGGACAGAGCTCCAAAAGGTTATCGACAAGTTCTGTAGACATAGTCATCCCTCCGAGATATAGATGAGTCAAGCGCAAACGATGACCAGGCCAGTTTGGCGCTTTGCGCGGATAGCGACGGTTATAGTAAACAGGAATATGAACTATCAATTCGTTTAAATTGGGGCATATACTTAACGCAGTGGCTGCCCAGCAAAGCGTGTCCTCATATCCACGGTGAAACTTTAGATATCTGAGGTGAAGCCTGTTCAATTTGAATAACTCTTCGAGCCGCGGAACCATTTCGGGTATTCTCTCTGCATGGGAACCGTCTCCATGATGAACATCTTCAGCAGTCATTGAACAGTGAGTCAGAACTGTGCTTTGTCATATATGCGGACCTCAACTTACGTAAAGACTGGATGCGACTACAATTAGCAGATAACAGAAAATCTAGCAATCTTTCTGCTGGAATGATCCTCAAAGGGAAACGGACTACTCGAAGACGATCTTTGAACTTTGACGGGTTCAATATGTGGATATTAGGATGGCGATTATGTGACAAGTTGATTTCACGAAACATGGGAGACCAATCATCGAAAAAGCTGTGCCAACTTCTGCACGTCAAAGTACAATTTATCCAGTCTTTCAGAGAAAGAAATGAAAAGATGCGGTTGAGGATGTGATAAGGAAATCGCTGCAAAAGGCGACTGGTTCCTTTATCGATTTCCTGTCGCAACAAGTCCTTCCGTGCAACCAAGGTGTTGCAATGCTGTGACCCTTAGGTACCGATTCCAATGACTTTTCGTAAATATGTAGTGCTTTGGGGTGTTCACCCTGTGAGAGAAAAGCCGCTGCTGTCTGCATGTAACCGTCTGGTAAATTGGGCGACAGTTCAATAGCTCGAGTGCCATCTTCCAGTGCCTTCTCGTGCTGTCCAGCCCTATTGTATAAGGTCGCGCGATATACAGGAAAGAACGACGTAAGCGAATGCTGGATTTCAGAAATAGCATAGTCAATGTGCTGAATGGCGTCGGTATAGAAATGACGAGCAGCATTCGCTTTCGCAAGGTCGAAAGTTGATTGCAGTATATCGAGAGGTAATTGCTTGTATGTCATTTCGTCCATGCACGACTCGAAAAACGTGACAGGCCTCCCGGCCGTAAGATTGCTGCTCATTACCGAGAGATCTCAACCGGAATCACGACATGATTGTAAATGGGAGCCCAGACGGAAACAAGCTGAGAAAAATTCTTGAACTTCCTTCAACTCACTTCAAGACACGCTGTAGGCTTTGCATGCTGGCATAAACACATAATTACAGTCTGTTATTCATAGAAATATCGGTTAAAACTTCCATAATACAAAATACAATGTATCAGACTTGTATTTTATTCACTTTCCTGGAAAAAAGCTAAACCTGCCATTTTCGCCGCGGACTTATCTTCCGGCGGGCAGCCTTTCCGTACACGTTGCTCTGACAAGGACTTCCGCTTGGCCTTCTCGTTAAAGGAGATAAGCATATACATCGTTTTGAACAATTCGTTTGCAATAACTGGGCGTCAGATGTCTAAGTCGTGGCAAAGTGGTAGCTAGCAGTTCCAACGTTTTCCGGGTTATACTGCAGTATGGGCAGATCTCTAGCCGCTCAACTGCAGAGACTTTCCAGCCTCTCTCGAACGCATCGACTACAATGTCATCTGTTAAAACTTCGGAAGCTATTTGAATGTCGGGAGCTTGCTTGGGCGTCAATGCTTCCATTATTGAACCGACGTTTTGTCGAATGAATCCGAGCTCGTCAAATTTGAGGCTGCGTAGGCCCGAGTTTTTCCGTCTGTTTTGCGCTGAAGAAAAGATCTTTTGGGAGCTGCTGGCGGCGAACATTTTGCACAAACTTCATTTTTCATTTCGCTGTTTTTGGTAAACGATGTTTAGCACCAAGTATTCGGCATTCTGTCAATATGACGAAGAACTGTCGGTGCTTCATCGTAAAGCTTTAAATAACTCTTTTTGCCTCAGTTATGCCACATCAGCAATACTCAGTATCTCTCGTTAATATGATGAAGGACGCATCAGCGCATCATTATAAAATCCCAGATAGTCTCTTTGAAAGTGTTTGTGGCAATCAAGCCACATAAAAGCTGTCTCGGTCAAGATAGATATTTAAACAGAAGACGTTCATTCGATATTCTGCATGCTTTCGTCTTCCCTCTCTTCTTCATATTATAAGCATCCTCAACCCTACACACTGTTTGAAACGTCATATTACTGCACTGTCCATATCATCCACAAGAGTCCATTTACGAAGATTCTCATGTAAGTTCGGAGGTGTCTGTTCCCCTTTCCACGCAAGACTTTTGACCGGTGATACTCCTACTCACAAGGCAGTCAAAGAAGGTGTGTTTCCAACGGCAAGGGTCAAGCCGCGTGACGGTACGTTCGTTCTGTTACTATTTTCTATTGACGCGAATTCTCATGATGATGACAGGTTCTCCCTCTTCATTTTGGGGAGTGTGGGGCCGAATGCAGGCCTAATCGGCAGGGGTGTGTGGATGAGTGTATCTTGTGCTGCCCTCCTCCGTCGGAGTGGCCATGCCCACCACAGAAGTGGTGAGCTTTATAGGTAAGTGCAAATGATCGTTTGAAGCAAAATGACAAATGGACTGAACGTATATTCTGAATTCTCTTCGCCGCAAATTATCCTATCTCTTTTCGAACGCGCATATGCAAACATTTTATTGGAAACTATGGAAGAACACAGTATGTATGCCAGAATCTGAAATACATGTGCTGAAATCATGTGTTCACTTGCGTAATCATATTTTCATCTATTCCATATTTTCATTGTATTTTTCCCACGGTGAGAGCTTAATTTTGTAGAGGTGTGATCGTGGGGACAACTGCCCGCAGACAAGTGTGACTGTATACAAGTTTCGGTCATTTATTAAAAACGTCAGATACGATAACTACAGTATACAACAGTCTACGTAAGGAATGGCCATTGAACCATTTTAGGTAAGCATATTCCTGTTGCCATATGTTGGTACGTTCCGGGCTATTGAGAACAAGACCTCTGTTACACTGGCCAAATTAACCGCGTTAATAGCAGGCAACTCATCTACGTAGTTGTATCGATGAAGGTCCACTAAAATCCTGAGGTTGGCACGTTAGCGGAATTTTAAGATAACATCTCTGGCAAAAAATTCTCCGTCAGGAGAAAATTTTTAACCACAAGTTGCCGGTCGACATTTCTTTAAAAAATACTTTCCAGGGAATTTTTATGTAACTGATTTTTTTACCCGCTAATATTTCACCTCCGTTTTAGATGTTGGCATGGAAAATTCGATTCGATGATCTTTTTCAAGCGTCCGGGTAATCGGCGTCCAGCGTACAGTGCCCGGAACTGGGACTTCGTAAATTTGGCTTTTCAGTGGACTGGAAAAAAACGTATTCTTGGAAGTGGATCATATTCCTCTATACACAATTTATTGTGCTGTAACTTTGGCGTACTATGACTTCAGTTTATAGTATTCTCGGTGTAAATATATGTGCTTTTGATGGGTTTATCATCTTTGGTTCCCACCTTTCCTTTCCAAAATACCTCTGTTATCCTTTCCTATGTCGTTTCTATCAACTAATTTATCTGCTCCATTACAACATATTTACAACACTCTAGCCGCGCCTCCTATATTCACGCACGGTTTCTGACCGGCTGTTTCCGCGACTGGACACAGTATTTCATCATTTTCCAAACATTCTCAACTGGATTATGATTTGGCAACTGGGCAGGCCAATCCACCTTCGATAGCTCCCTCCATTCTCTTGAAGCAACACTCTGTGATGGGAGCTCCTTTCTCCGCAAGAATTGCGCTCCCTGACCTTCGACATCAGCTCTCTCGGCGGCTTTCGTAGACAACGTCCAGAAAATCCTTCGCTATGCACTTTCTTGGCTCCATGAACGCGACGCTTCACTCGACGCCATAAGACACAACAGCCCCCAGACCACCCTTCAGCTTTTAAAAGCTGGTGCAAGACATTGCTCCTCAAACGTATCGTGAGCTCAGCCCTTACCACCCGGGAGGTCTTGCCGATCTCGAACATAGACTCTTTCGATCATTTCCCGCATGTCAATAGTCGAATCCTTATGCTTTCGAGCAAAGGTCAGTCTCTTCCCCTTATGTTCTTTTTTTCAGGAATGGTTTCTTCGCGGCCACATTGCTTTTCGGACCTTGATATCGAAGAACTTTCCAGACAGTACATGGTGACGCTTTCACTGGCAGCATGGGGGTGATTTCTGGCAATGTCACGCGCCGATTCTTGTCGATCAGTCTTACAAGTGCTCGGACATCTTTTCACTATGCTTTTTTTGACACTCCGGGCCATTTTGAGGTCGCAAGGATTCCCTGTGTGTTCCGTACATATGGAGTTTTCTTGGTTATTGCTGTTAAAAATCCATAAGCATCCGTCTATACTTACGACACTTGAACACCCACAAGACTTTGCTTTTCAAGCTTCGTCTACGGTGGTCGGCGCGGGCTCAGTGATGTCTAACCAATACACCATTCAGATAAGCTACGCGTAAGCTTAGGCGTAAGCGGTGACCCCGCCCGCTGGCGTTTCTTGTTATGGAGCCCGAGGAAGCTAAAGTCCTCTGACATGTCGTCAGTCAGTCTCGAAATCCTGCTGGGCAGAAGAGCTCTTTCGCCCTCCGTCGACATGGCGCTCTCCTGCAAATTCTGAATGCTTTTGGGTAGACCTTTCGGGCACGTCAAGGGCCTGTAACCATGAACATAGGAAGGCGCTACTCCTTGTTTAAGGACACTTCTGGGGAAGAAGCTTAGGCATGATAATCGCAAGGAATAGCACAGCGGTGAAATTGCAGCGCGGACAGCGTCGGATAGTACCGCGATGTCCGCAGCTCTTAGGCGAAGTCTTCAGACGACAGCGTCAAACGACTTGGTGAAGATTATTCATCATATACTAAGACGGTAGTTCGTTTTGCTATGTTGCGAAAGCTTGATTATTACGTTACATTCAAGCCAGCAGTTCCGCTGAAGGCTGCGGTAGCTATTGCCAATAATTTATCTGTCTAACACTTAACAACATCCTAGAGGAAAGCCATAGCTGCAAGGAGGCGATGCTGGTCGTAATACATGTCGCTATCAAAACCTGGTTGTCCAGCAGCTTGGTGGGACAAGCTCTGTTCCCTTCAATCCTTACCGTAGTCATTTTCTGGCTAGACAAAAGATATTTGCAGTTGTTGCCATGCCGCGTACATAGTCGGAGGACTTTTTGGGTTCATCGGCAACGAACAATTGTATTCGCAAGAAGCCCTGATCTTTCATGCAGCGCAAGCAATCATAGCGGTAATGTTGCATGAAACATGCCTTCGGGGACGGAGTGCTAAAAAAGAGAGGTGCATTGTTCTGGGAATAGCAGGCGTGTCATGTCCAGTAGTAGCAGCCACCATTCTGAAAGTCCAGATGCAACAACAAAAACAACACAAGGCGCTCCGCTTCTCGGCAGGACATCGCCGCTCTTGTCGTATTTCTGTGTCTATAACCCGTCATTGGGGACTTCTGAAGAAAGCACCAAGGATCAGATCCTGTACTACACCGCCAAAAAGGCGGTACCGGCCGATGTCAAGATGAAACAAGTGGGACTTGCCCAAGCACTTGTGAATTTCAGTTCGTATGTGTGTGTGTTTTTGGACGAAAGAGAAAGCAAGGCGATTGACGATAATATCTATAGCGCTTTTTCACCGTCGCAGCCTGCACAGAATGTTCATTCGCAGAAACATAGGCTCGTGTTTTATCAACCGGAGCCCGGGTTTTGGATGCACATGTGCGTCGAGTTGGGCGTGTTGCGAAAGCAGGTCAGAGATAGTAAAGGTCGAGAAAAACTGGTGACCGAGTATCTGGATGCCCAATTGAACGATCGCGCCCTGGAAGCTATCCTCAAAGTGGGCTATGAACAATTCAAGGTGAATTATATCATTCATCATCATCAAAAAGATGGTCGCTAACAATTCAATAAAGCTGTTTAATGGCACCATGACTTCCATCTTGTATGATCCTCTGACTGAAGGTCTGCCGCTTCGTCAACGGGCGCGATCACTGATGCATAGTATTGAAGAGTTCTTTTCGGAATGGATATGGAAATGGGATTTCGATCGACTGGACACCATGCTCTTCTCGGCCGTGTTCAACGGTGTGCCCACGTCACCCATACAACAACCGAATTATAAGCGCATCTTGGACTTGGATAACGCGATCCAATCGGCGTTTGGTGTGAAACATATGTTTGTCTTGCGCCAGGAAGAGCTGGTGTACCGGTCTCCGTCGCTCAGTATCCAGGACATTCGTGCGCTTCGCAAATGGATTTGCAAAAAGGATGAAGCCTGGCTTGCTCAAAAACTGGAAAGTGACAAGAAGAAGGTTGAAAAGAAGAAAAAGCAGGAAAAGGCAAGTTGTAAGTGATGCTCCACGTGGTGATCTGATCGTAACGCTTTCGACAAGAAAAGGTTTCCGGATTGAAGTCTTTGGCAAAATCTATATCGCATTCACAAATCCTCAACTTCTTCTCTCCAAAAAAGGATGAGGAGCCGCCTACAGACACAACAGCAACGTTACCCGCACCCTCAGAGATACCGGAAGAAGACTTTAAGAAACCATGTCACGGAGTCTATCTGGCTGGTCTAGTAGAGGACAAGACTGTGGATATGAATGGCGAGGAACAGACCACGATGCAAATCGATCTTGTCCGTGTCTACATTAATAGCACCACCAATAGTGAAACACCCAATCCACCGGATGCACTGGAGGAATATTTCATCCTAATATATAGGGTAAGTCTCTCCACTCAGTCGCTTGCCTTTTTCTAACATCATTTTTAAGCACACGAGCGGATTACTATGGTGTTTTCTACTACCCACAAGCATCGAAGAAGAAGAGCATGAGACACGGCTAGTTGATCCGAGCTTTTACATTGATCTCGAGAACTTTATGATGGAACATGATCTGGAATCCGTTGTGGATGCAATCCATGCGGATGATAATAATACAAGGTAAAAAAAGGAAAGTAAAATACGGGTAGAAAAAAAAAGGAGAATCTGATGTCATGGTAGCTATACACTCAGCAAAAACTTTCGGTGTTTATACTATGACAATGCTACGTTGAATATGAAATCGACACTTGTGGATAACAATGATCGCAAGGAAAAGCCAACAGGATTTACATTAACCAATGACATGGTGCTGCAGCTGCTTGCGTTAAAAGACGACTTTGAAAGGTGATGAGTTGAATGGGGGATTTAGTTATTGGTGGATTACTGACCAAATTATATAGTCTTACACATACCAGGGAAGTATATACGCGATCGACGGCCAATTATTGGATTGCTGGACGGCGGATATATAAGCAATATGTACCAAAGCGATGGAGTTGTGAGAGTGTCGACAAGACCAAGGATGATCATCAAGTGCCTCCTACAGAAGATGATGACGATGATGATGGTCGATCCAAAGGAGATAGCGAAGATTATGTAGAAATGTATCTCGTGGCTGCCAAAAAGGATACTTCCTTGGCGGATGTTGAAGGTAAAAGGAAAAGGAAAGGAAAAGAAAAGGAATCTGGTAATGTTGCTCAGATCTATGCTATAGAAAATCTGCGCAGGATGACAACGAGTGTTTTGGATACCATGTGCTCCGATTGATCCAGTATGATCTGCTTCTTGTGGATGGATGGCAGTAAGCTTTTATTAGGGGGGAGGCATTTGTGACCCGATACGATGGGGTTCATTATCATTGACCTTTCAAGTAAAGTCTGCATTGTGGCATTTTAAAGAGCGAGCTCGAACGCAGGTTGCACAACCTTTCTCTTTTTTCTCTTGTATGTTATTAAGGTCATATGCAGCAGCAACAACCACTTGACGGTCCTTCAGCATATTCCCCTTCGGCGCCACACTTTGTTTATATACAATATCCATCACCTCCAGCCAGCAAGTCGTCTGGGGAGTATGGTGATGTTTTTCCAGTCAGACAGCAACACCAACAACAACAACAACAGAAACGAAGAAGACAACAGACAGGATATGCGTGCGACAAGTAAGGCCTTCCTTTTCTGCATTGAGGGCAAACTATACAAGGGCGTTAAAATGATAGATGTCGTGAACGACGAGTGGGATGTGACAGAGCAAAGCCGACATGCAGCCAATGTCAGGGCAAATACAAGTGCGTGTACAGCAACAATGCGTTGCGGATCGAGAACATGTCGATGCGACAGCGCATGGACAAGATGTACAGCATGCTCCAGCAAATGTCGAATACGTTGTCTGAACTGGAAAAAGACTATCGAGCAACGATACCGCGGTTGACAACTGCTGTTTCTTCTTCTGCAGAAGAAGGAGATAGTGGCAGTAGTAGTAGTAGCACAGAGATCAGTCTCGAAGAGTGGACCAAAAAGAGGACGGGCTGGAATATTTGGATGACAGACGACGGGAGGACGAAATCGATCCAGACGAATATTCAAAGCATCGATCATCTTCGTACGGTATTGAGCGAAGTGCTACAACAGCCTCCTTCCATGATAATACCACGACCATTATCCATCCGCGTTAGTAATGGTAATAACGGGAGGACAGGCTGGACAATCTCTGTGTTTGATCAACTTGATCGATTCAGCAGCCGAGCCAACCGACTTCATTTACAACAAGACGGCTGTCAGCCGCAAGACGACCTGGATCCAGGCCACGAAGCGCGACTGATTCAAAAGCACCATGAATGCTCATTCCCGATCCTCGTGAGTCCTTCACGGTTCGACCGTCATTATTTCCTTACTGCTGAAGGGCGTTCTGCTATCCTGTGTCACACGATCCCGCATGTATGCATTTATCATCCCGAAGAATTATTATTAGTGCGGCATCCGCGTGCGCTAGGTGAAGCGTTCTATGAGCAGGCTCGGCTGCAGCTCGGGCCTGGCGATGAAGAACAACAGAGTCTGGCGAGTATCCATCAGCGCACTATACTGATCTCCTATGATCTGGACCTGGCGCGTGTACGACGAGCCTACCTGCACTTGGGTATTGCGATCCGCATGTGTTTTGCGCTGAATCTGCATTGTCCAAAGGGGTATGAGCACTGCAGGACGCCGTTCGAGAGAGAGCAAGCCAAACGGGTCTTTTGGGCGGTCTGGTTCCTGGACTCCATGGTACCGCACTTCTTTGCGCAGCCGTGTTCTATTGCTTTGGAGGACGTGAGGATCGATTTGCCAGTGGTCCTGAGCGAGTTTGACCAGACCGAGATTGACCGGACCAGGTTCACGATTGCATTGATTCATGTGCGCCGGATAGCAGCCGAAATAAACCAGTGGCGGCAACAGCAACAACAACGACAACAACAACAGGATAAGCTCGCGTACTTTGAGGGACAATTGGATACATTCTATGGTAACCTGGCACCCCAGAATCGGTACCCCTATGCTGTCTCCAGTAATCATTCTGCAGCATCGCTATGGGTGCGTCGAACAAGATACTGCACGTTGCTGGATTATTGCGAGTGCTGGATGGCGCTCTACAGGCCCTATCTAAACGAAAACCAAGCGGTCCTGAGAACCTCCCAGGCCGCGTTTGCTATGCTCTTTCTGTTTCAACATTGGTTCAGAGTTTCACAAGAGTCTGGAGAAGGCTTTGATTGCTTTTTTAGGCCTTATTTGTACCATTTTATGAGTGCGATTCAGATATTCAAGGTAAGATTGAGTTAAAAGAAGATGTTTTGACTTGGTAATAATATATATATAAATAGCATAATGTGGTCCATAAAGATGGTGCCCTGAGACGGGCGAGTCGGGCGGCCATTGTCCGTATGTTGGAATTGTACCGTGCCACGCCAACCTACAGTTCTTTTGCGGAAAGCAAATTGGAAAGCGATCTCCTGTCGTTTATGCGTCAACATGGGATCGCCATGACTGAGTCTCTGGAAGACAATAAGCTCGAGTTTCTTGTGAACCATTTACAGGGGGATAACGGTTGGCGCATCTTTTTACAGTCGGACAACGTTGTCGTGCAGGAGGACGAGGATGATGATGGAGAAAGATTAGTTGATCTCAATTACTTTTAAGCCATTTGTAGATAGTTTGTTCATAGTAGTCAAAAAAGATACCCTTGTTGTCATGACCCATGTAGGGACATACATAATCCTACTATGTATCGTACTCTTTGTACCTTCATGGATTGATCTCTATGCAAGAAAAGAGAAAGTATGCGCTCATTTCTTGAAGAATGACCTGCTCTTGTTGATCCTGTGCGCATATCCACATACCGGGAATGTACCTGATGATGTGTGTGGAGAAACCCCATGCGTGACAGGGGTGAAGGGGATCGACCGTATATAAAGGAATAGACGTGGGTGTAAACGCATCTTTTACCCTCTTCTTAATGATGATGCATTTGTTGACTGCTTTGGCAGCTGGGGTAGTTGTCCTGCTGCTTTTACCTGTGCAGGGATACAAGATCGCTGCAAGCAACGGCGGCAGTAGTGGCAGCAGTAGTGATGGAGCAGGAGGCGGAGGAGGCACCAAGACGATTATAATTTCCAACAAGTGCCAGGACACATTGCATGTCGGAGTCTTGACGAACGGGCAGAGTTCGAGTGCGGGAGATGGCCAATTTGATGTGACAGCTGGATCCAACAAAGTGATTACAAAGAGTGACCACTGGGGTGGACGCGTGTGGGGACGGAAGCAATGTTCAGGGACTAGTGGTCAAGCTGATTCCTGCAGTACACCGCCGGGCGCTTCGAACCCTGCTTCACTAGCCGAATTCTTTTTCAAGGGTGCAGGAGGCAAGGACTATTACGATATCAGTCTCGTCGACGGTTATAACTTGCCGGTCTCCATCACGCCTTCGCACGAGCCACAATCGAGCGGAAGCAGCAAATACAACTGCGGTGCACCTTCGTGCAATGTGCCCGCTTGCCCAAAGGACTATGCCATCGTCGATAGCACCGGGAATGTGGTTGCTTGTCAAAGTACATGTTCCAAGGAGAACACGCCTCAAGCCTGCTGCACAGGCGCTCATGATAATCCCAATACTTGTAAGCCTGATAATCGATCAGAAGCTGTCAAGAGCGCCTGCCCAGACGCTTATTCGGTAACGTACATTTAAAAGCAAGGATATTATTATGTTTTCTTCTCACCTCTTGTCTAATAGTTTGCCTATGATGATCAAACAAGTACATTTGAATGCGGTGCAGATACGTATGTAGTCCAGTTCTGTTAAAGCAAAGAAAGAAAGATAGATAGATAGATGGGTAGTACACTAGGAATAAAGATCTTGTGCTCTCCACTTTTCTCCATAGCATTCCACTAGATAGACACAGACCCCTGTGGCTGTACTGGCCAAGGCAAGGATCGTCATTGACCAGCCATTGCCGATCCACTGCAACATGGCAGGCGCAAACAACGGAGTGATTCCGCCCCAGGTGCACCGTAACAGGTTGGCAGCGCTCATGACCGAAGCAGAGTATCCTGGATAGGCATCGACCAAGTACGTGTTGCCTGGTGTTTGGACCATGCCCACCCCGAATCCCACTACACATAACAGGTAAGTGGAACATGGATCTCTTTTTTTTCCTTTCCATGTATGAAAGAATACTTGCATAAGAATAAACCAAAGAGACCCACGGCGATATGAACACGGTACTGAACGCACCATCCATAAATCAGTTCGCCCAGGGGCAGCACAGCAATACCGAGCCACATCGCGGCCATACGCATTTCAGGAGTCTGTTGTTTCATACGCTGCAAGAGCCAATCGGCGTATCGACCCGAGACCAGGGCGCCCAGGACGTTGCCAACACCATTGGCCAAGTAAGCCAGGCCTACTTGAGAACTCGTGAAATGGTACCGGTATTCCAAAAGATGCGGCAGACTGGCAATGACAAAGTACATGAAGCCATAGGCGGTGGTGTACGGCAATGAAGCAAGGATGACGACAGGTCGGATCACGAACCGAAACGGACGAGTAAATGTCCGTATCGCCTTTTCTCGTTCAGCAGGCCGTGAAGTCGTTTCGGGCAAGAAGCCAATCATCAGTAAAAAGAGCAGGCCGCCCATGCCGGCCAATACCCAAAAGATAAATGTCCAATCCAGATCTATTATTGTTATCAAATTCAGGTATCATCGATGCCTTTCTCTTTTTACTTACATTGATTGATATAACCTCCTGCAATGGGACCTACCACAGGACCTATCAAGGGACCCAAGAAAAAGAGACCCATGGCATTACCCCGTTCATCAACCGTAAAAAGATCCGTAATGGTCCTAAAGAAGAAAAAAAAGAGTTTGCATACAAAACGAAGGGTAGTAAGAGGATCATGATCTCACCCTGCACCGACAGCTTGTGCCGCACTGGCCCCTGTGGCCTGCAAGACTCGCAGAATGATAAATCCTGCAATGTTTCGTGACAATGCACATCCAATCGTTGATCCAAAATAGATGCCTGTCGCACCAATGTAGACTAATCGGCGCCCGTACCGTTCCGATAACGCAGCCCACACCAGTGGCTTTTTTCATGGTAATAACGAGGTTAATTCCAGTTTGTTACTGAATCTATCTTCATGTGATTACCGCCAATCCCAAGGTAAAGAGGTATATTGAAATAGTAAGATTGATCACCGTACTGGATGTACCAAGACTTTGACGTACTTGATGTATAGCTGGAACCTATACATGGAACTTTCTAAATCAATATCTCTCTCTCTATGTCTCAAAGCAGGAAGATTAACTTGCATAAATGGAACTACTCAACGGTCCGAGAAATCCTTGCAGTGCAATGATGAACAGGATGAACCATCTCCGGAACGCAGAAAACTTTTACACATTAGCATCCATGACTGTCATTGTAACACAACATTCTAACCTTCTTTCGTTCTTCTTGTAGTTTTTCCGATTTCGGATCCACCACTTCAATGACCGTTGATCCCGTCGGTGTTACATCCGTCAATGTACTTGAAGATGGATTATCATGAGCTTCTGAAGCGGGCATACGAGAAAGTGGTGGGAATTGGAGAAGAAGATAAATAGAAGGAAGAAAAAAGAAAAACTTGTTCTGTGGTTGGTATTCTTGGGATTTTATGCGGATTATATTAGTATTTAGAAACGACACAAGAATAACAATAATCACTATCTTGCCCAATCTGGTCGGTGAGCGGCTCGGCTTTTTCGGTCGGGGTTCTCTCTTTCAGGCACCACAATTTCCCTCTCTCTCTCTCAAATGTTTTCCTTACGACAGACAGCAGCAGCATTCCGGCGCAACATCCGTCCCTGGAAACCATTACCATTGTTTCGTCATCATGGCCATAGCCGATTCTTCCATACCAGTCGACCTCGACCGAGTCCGATTATTCCTTTACCGGCTGCCCTGGCCGCCATGCTAAAGACCGGCAAACTTGTCAGTTTTGTTTCCTTATCGTCCAAAACGTCGCTTACACTTTTGCCACATACCTGGTACCGAGACCGAGGACGCCTTTTTGTCAAGCTGCTGGCCAGCGTTCCCGTCATTGGTTTCTCGCTCCTGGTTGTTGTTGGTCTAGACCAAGTAAGTCAAAACCAAAAGACTGACTATTTATCCTACTAAATTCAAAGGGGTGCCTGGCTGAGACAAGGCGCCGAACACTTCTCGGTTACGGTTAATCTATTTGACCGAAGAAGAAGAACAACAAGTCGTCGAGGAAGAGGTATCCCAGCTACTGCGGGCCCAGAGTGGTCTGATTGCTCCGCCAGACAACGAATACGTACAATGGCTTCAGACCATTGCCGACAACCTGGCAAAAGCTGCCGTGGACGACGTACGGGATCCGGTACGACCTATGCTCAACGAGGATGAAGAGAAAAAGCGGTTTGGTGTTCACATTATATGCGACTCGAGTACACTGAACGCCATGTGTTCCGGAGAATACATTATCGTCTATGACATGATGATTCAGTACATGGATTTCGATACCACCAAAATGGCCGTCATCTTATCGCATGAAATTGCCCATGCCATTCAACGCCACTTTGTCGAAACACATGGATTGGCCTCGCTTTTGTTTATGCTTGGCGATATTACGCGCGGCGTCTTTTGGATTGCAACTGAATCGCTTGGGCCGTAAGTAATACTACCTTCTCCGAGAATAGTTGTTCGTTGTGGGTGCTCACACTTTTCGATAAAGGTACATTAATCAAAAGATCAATGAGGTCATTTCGGGATTCATTACACTGGAGACTTCGACAGTGTATAACCGCATACTGGAAAAGGAGGTAAGGGTGGGGCCAGGGGGGTCAGGACTGTGGACGACAGATGGAACTGATTACTTCAAAAGGCGGATCTGGTTGGGCTAAAGATACTCGCCAAGGCCGGCTACGATCCCCGTGTGGCTTTAGAAGTGTGGTCTAAAATGGCCGAGCTGGATCAAAAGATTGCGCAGAGCAATGACATGACGGACGAAATGGTGACGGCAGCCAATGAAGAGAACAGTCAATCCGTCAGGATACCCCGACCGCAAACCAGCAAGAATGACGGTGATTTAGAATGGAATGTTCGTAAACTGTTGGATCAACTTTTAGAAACTTGGTTTGGTTCAAGTCATCCTCCAAGTGCAGAACGGATAGAGTATATGCGAGAACACATGGACGAAGCCGTGGCGTTATATGAGGAAGCACTGCGTATTAACGGACCACCGAAAGAATACGTGTTCCGGGAAGGACCATTGGCTCGTCAAGAACAGGTAAACCTAGAAGAAGAGGTGGAGGTTCAGGTGGTGGAACCATGGTACATGCTCTGGCTTTCTTGGATTTGGCCCAAGAAAGACATTTTGACGTAATCGTAAAATATCTATAAAACTGTTCATGCAACAGCGCGCATGTTCGTCATCTTGGGATAATATATACACAACATGGGTCTTTTGAGTGTCTTAAAAACCTTGAGAGGGCCCAGAAAATAAACGGCAATTTTTCATCTCTTGTTGCATTACTATGCCTGCCAAAGTTGGAATTAACGGGTAAGCTGCTGCAAGGCATGTTAGGACAGGAAGGTTTATATGAGAGACAAAAGATTCGGTCGTATTGGTCGTATTTCTTTGCGCGCAGCGCTGCTCAAGGAAACGAGCATTGAAGTGGTCGCAGTGAACGACCCGTTTATTCCACTGGACTATATGGTGTACATGATGCGCTACGACTCTGTACACGGACGATTCCCGGGCACGGTGGAGGCCAAGGACGGCAAGCTGGTGGTGAACGGCCACGCGATCCATGTGTACAACGAGAAGGAGCCGGGCAACGTCCCTTGGTCTAAAGTCGGGGTCCAGTACGTGATGGAATGCACCGGTATCTTCAAGTCGATCGACAAGGCCAAGGTCCATATCGACCAGGGTGGCGCCAAGAAGGTCGTGATCTCTGCCCCTTCGCCCGACGCACCCATGTTTGTCTGCGGTGTCAACTTGAGTGATTACAAGCCTGAATACACGATTGTCTCGAACGCGTCGTGCACCACAAACTGTCTTGCCCCGCTCGCCAAGGTCATTGATGACGAGTTTGGTATCGTCGAGGGCCTGATGACGACCATTCATGCCGTGACGGCGTCCAACAAGACCGTGGATGGTCCCTCGCCCAAGGAATGGCGTGAGGGCCGAGGAGCGAATCCAAACATTATCCCTGCTTCCACCGGTGCTGCCAAGGGTAATTTGCTCAATAGGCGTCTTACTGATGGGGCCCGCCAATAACGATGCTCTTTTATCATAGCTGTCGGTAAGGTCATTCCTCACTTGAACGGCAAGTTGACCGGCATGGCGTTCCGAGTCCCTAACCCGGACGTGTCGGTCGTCGACCTCACGGCTCGTCTGCAAAAGGCCGCATCCTATGACGATATCAAGGCCGCAATCAAGAAGGCTTCAGAGGGCCCGCTCAAGGGTATCATCGGATACACTGATGAAGATGTTGTCTCGACTGACTTTGTGGGTGATTCTCGATCCTCCATCTTTGATGCCAAGGCGGGTATCTTGCTTAACCCCAACTTTGTCAAGGTAAGGAAAGGAAAGAAAAGGAAATCTTCCTTATGATGACGATAGTCAACTTTTTCATAAACATAGCTCATAAGTTGGTATGACAACGAATACGGCTATTGCTGCCGCATGGTTGACCTTGTCGGTAAGTGCCATCAAGCAGACAGAGACTCCATCATAGAGGATATAACATTCTTTATTAGAATTCATGGCAAACAAGGATGGCAATATCTAAGGCACACTATTGTACCGAAAGTAAACACTATTGCACAGAAATAAACAAAAGTTGCTTTTCCCTTTGGCAGAACAGCTGCGTGATTGGCTCTCTCCACGCTGTCCCTCTTTAAAAATTTTGTCGGTCTTTTTATCGATCATCTTCTACCTAGCTTTTTGTATAACATGGCAAGGTCAGCTTGGAAGGGTCCTTTCTTTGTCGCATTTCCAGGCCTTCGACAGGCCATTAAGAATGGAACACCCATTGCCACACAAGGTAGTATTATTATAGCGTGCTATCTGTAAAAGAAGCCTGTTGACATCATGATTTCAGCACGAAGCTGCACCATTCTGCCGTCATTTGTGGGTCTGAAATTCCTCGTCCACAATGGGAAAGATTACATGCCAGTCCTCATTACCGAAGAAATGATTGGCCACAAGCTTGGCGAGTTCTCGTTCACGCGCAAACGCTTCACTTACCGCTTCACCAAAAACAAATAAACCATACAACAAATTTTCTATTGTTATTTTTCGAATTCTATCAAGAGTTGTCCCGTACGCACAGCGCTACCGGGTTGCACATGCACTCTTTTGATCGTGCCTAGTCTGGATGACCGCAGAATATTCTGCATCTTCATGGCTTCAACAACTGCCACTTCAGCTCCTTGAACAACCTGTATATATATATCCGCTTTAGCTTGTATAAAGCGAGAAGAAGAGACCGCTCTTTTATATACCTTGTCACCTTCTTGCACGGCAACACTGACGACACGTCCAGGCATAGGGCTCACAATGGTTTGACTGACAGTATCTTGTGCTTTTTGTTTCATGTGCTTTAAAAGTGCACGTTGCTCATCGCTCAGGACAGACACTTTGTACTATGTATGAAGAAACTTTAGCATTCCCTCCCTGTTCTCTCCTATATCGGACATACCGTGCTGCCTTGATACAGGACATTGAATCCTAGCGCATGTCGAGACAAAAACTGCAAGATGGACGGTTCACCATCAATCGATGCTCGTGCCAACAGTCCATTGAGGGGCCAATTGAGTGAAAGTTCCAGCTTTCCAAAAGAGGCCGATGATATCTTTTGCTTCATGTGAATAACCTACCGTTGGTCTGGATAATAATCACGCATTTACCTCGTACTTGTCGTCGTCGCCGCCATCCATGCTTTTGATTTCCACTTGAGCTTCATAAACCCGACCACTGTGCTCGTCTTGCATTTGGACCCAGATGCTGCTCCATTCACGAGGACATCGACACGTCACCCAGGTCTTTATTTCATTCTTGGCCCACATGGCTGCATTGATGGCCGTCAAACGCCACAATTCTGTCTCTGCTAGAGCCTGACTCTGGTATCCATCTGGATATTCTTCTGCCAAAAAGTGGGTTGTAATCTCTTTTCCTGATCGGAACTTTGGGTGCATGTATACGCTGCGTAAAAGAGGGATATTATGCGTCACGCCCTGAATCACATATTGGTCCAGCGCGTCCACCATCTTGTCGATTGCTTCCTGCCGCGTATTGCCGTGCGTCGCCAGTTTGCATAAAAGAGGGTCATACTCAACGGGTATATCAGAACCTTCACGGATTCCAGAGTCACATCGTACGCCAATGTCTACTGAGCACGGTGGTTCTCTGTATGTTCGCAGACGACCGACAGATGGCAAATATCGTGTCGGGTCCTCAGCGTAAACGCGTGATTCCATGGCCCAGCCCCGAGGCTCCATCACGTCTTCTTGTCGGATCGATAATGGGTAACCGGCCGCAGAATACAGCATGTGCTCAACCAGATCAAGACCCGTGACGTACTCAGTGATTGGGTGTTCTACTTGGAGTCGAGTGTTCATTTCCAAAAAATAAAAGTTGCGTTCAGAGTCTACCAAGAATTCGACCGTTCCTGAAGAGAGGAAACTAAAGTGAGATCAAAGAAAAGAAAAAGAGCTAGATCTTCTTTTTTTTACCTGCTGAACTGTATCCTACATGTTTTGCTAGTGCGACGGCCTGCAAACCCATGTTTCGTCTTGTCTCTGAATCAAGATGCACACTTGGAGATTCTTCAATGACTTTTTGGTTACGTCTTTGGATAGAGCACTCGCGTTCTGGAAGATACACAACGTTTCCGTATCGATCCCCGATGACCTGTATCTCAATATGGCGTGGCTGGTGAATGTATTTTTCGATCAACAACCGATCATCGCCGAATGCTGAGCGTGCCTCCTGCTTGGCCAGTTTGAACCCGTCCGTCAATTCTCTGTCATTCCTAATCGTTCCCTTCTCAGTACACCATATACAAAATCGGGGTGGGGTTGGACTTACCAAGCAATCCGCATCCCTTTGCCGCCTCCACCAGCACTCGCTTTAATGATGACCGGATAGCCAATCACATGCGCTGCCTCTTGAGCTTCATCGACCGTGCAGACTTCACCGGCGTCATAGCCAGGGATACAGTGCACGCCACTGGCTCGCGCAATCGCCTTGCTTTGTATCTTGTCTCCCATGGCCGCTATCGCCTCGGCCGAGGGCCCCACAAACGTCACCCCTTGCGCGTCAAGGGCCCTGACAAACGCCGGGTTTTCACTCAAAAACCCGTATCCTGGATGAACAGCCACGGCTCCCGAACGTCGTACGGCTTGCAGCATCTTCTCAATCGACAGGTACCCCTGCGGATCCGCACCTAATTCGTAGGCTTCGTCCGCAAGCTGCACGTGACGCGCTGCGGCGTCCAAGGCCGTGTACACAGCTACAGTACGTATACCGAGACGACGTGCGGTTTCTATAATTCGACATGCGATTTCCCCTCGATTCGCAATCAGTAACGACTCGAACGTCTATTCGATTTCACGGCATGAGCGGGCCTAGACAAAAGAAAAAGCCAACTCTTTTGTGTGTGTATAACCTGTTTCGGTAATGACGTATGGCTAGAAGACAAGAATCGTATGTGTCTTGTTCGAAATGTGTAGGTCCATGCAGGCGGCCGTGCCACTGCCCGTAACATCAAACAGAACAAAAAAAGTTGTGGGGTAAAAGGGCGTGAGAGTTACACAACATCTATGTTTGGTATTTTATTCCGGTTTAGCGGAAACAGAGGCAAGCCAACTGTCATTTCTATAATTCGAACCAGTAGCAAAGAATGCCAGAATACGATCCGTTTCACTGCCCCAGTGGGCTGAGCACAATTGGTATTTGACAGGTACCCAAGTTTCATCATTCCGTTGCACAAGTCGGTACCGAATGACCGGATTCTCAAAGTAAGGCCGTCCACAGAACGAGCAAGGTTGAGGTTGAATTGCCAAGTAACGCCCAAGTCCCGACGGTAAGCGATATTCATGCAGCGGCAAAAAGCTTGGTCCTGACGTCGGCGGCGAACGACGATGGAAAATACTCCTCTTCTTCCGCTTTACTGGTCTGCTGGTTGTTGCCTGAAGAATGACGAGCTGACGACAGCAAAATTCCGCGAGACTCGGTACGTCATTAACCAAGGAATGCTCAAAGGATTCCAGTCGTTTTTCGAGTGCGGGACAATGATCACATTTAATGGTCGTCTCGCGGAGTCGTAAGAGTTCAGCAGGTAAGGCGTCAATGGCGGTGTGCGACAGATCAAGCCACGTGAGTCGAGCAAGTTGGGCCAGCGACACGGGGATTTCTTCAAGAGGGTTCGTCGACAGGTCGAGGAACGTCAGCTTACTGAAATTATTGCCGAGCGTAGTCGGGAGATGGATGATGCGGTTATGCGAGAGATCGAGGTGTTTGAGTTCCTTGAGCTCGAAAATGGGGCATGGTACGGTTTCCAATCGATTATAGGACAGGTCGAGCACGCTCAGTTGTGAAAGGCACGCGATTTGGTTCGGAACAGTAAAGAGCCCGACATTTCGCCTAAAGAAGAAATCAAGGAGGTTTTTCTTCCGTCCCCTTGCGATGGCTACTATCACTTACAGGTCCAGCCGCGAAATGGAGGAGAAAAGGCTGAGGGTACGATCAAAGAGAAGGTTTTGGATCGAGGCTCGATACAAATTATCCCCGGGTAACGATGATCTGCTGGCACGTGGCAATGTAGACTCGTAGTATGTTTTGTCGACGTAGGATAGATCTCGTGAGAGCGTGGTGGGCGAAAATAGATGATGCAAGGCACTGAGCTCGGAGGTTGATGACATGCTGCAGGAAGGAATGGGAAAAATGGAAAAGGAAGAGAGATATTTTTTGCGCACATGGTATTTTTTTCGTCGAATAATAAATAGACAGAAAGATGAAACAAACTGGCAGCTGCATCAAATGTTGCAGAATGGACCGTCGGACCACTTTGCATCATCTCCACATTTGGTAGCAAGCACTCGAACGTTGTTGTCTCGGGCAAATTGTATCAGATTTCGAACTAGAGCTAGTTCAATTCGTGACTCAACACCTATCCAACTCCGTATCCTCCCCTCGTCTTCCTCGACAAATAATCCAATGCATCCTACAATTGTGCCTTGCTCGTCTTCCATCACCCACATCTTCTTGTTGCTCGCCAATTCCTCGACAAACTTGTCACATTCTTCGCGCACGCGTTGCCAGTATCGTTCTCGCATATAAATGTACCATGCCAGTCCTACTCCGGCGCTCCAGAGCGCCATTCTCATCATGAAAACAGCCGCAGCACTATTATTAGCACTCGTAGTAGGGTCCTCTTGTCTGAGCCAGTAGTTGGATAGTTGAAGTCCCAATAGACCCACGACGCCCGCTTGCCACGTTCTCCGTAAACTGCTCGACTTTTGCATAAACTCCCGAATGACCCTCCGTCGTTCTTGTCTTCGTGCTCGCTCCAGGTACACCCTCCGGACACCTTCGCAATCGCTCGATTGGTACTCTCGAATGATGCCGCCCGACGACTTCATTTTGAGACAAGGAGAAAGAGGGACGTGGACAAATCTCCGAAAGCAAAGGTGATCGTGACTTTTGCGTCTTGAACTCTTTTTGAACGATATGCACCGAGCGACCCAGGTCCCACGACGACTACTACCCTGGAATACTACAAGGCATTTCCACGCTCATTCGACCCAAAAACGTGCTGTTCCTGTTGAGGACCATGCTGCAACCCATGACTTTGACGTAATTGTGATCGGTGGAGGTCATGCCGGCACCGAAGCATGCACGGCTGCAGCCAGGGTGGGCGCACGGACCCTGCTCATTACGCAAAACACAGACACAATTGGTAAAATCGGATCATTTTTCTCCGGTGGAGCCTAAAGAGAAAAGGGCGGGCAGTGGAGCTAACAGTAGTATGCTGGGATAGGTGAAATGTCGTGCAATCCGTCTTTTGGTGGGGTGGGTAAAGGCGTTCTCGTCCGAGAAATTGATGCCTTGGATGGAGTCTGTGGCCGAATATCAGGTAAAGGGAAAGAGCTTGCGTAATGAGCTTGCGCGTTGCCAGAGGGCGGCTGTGTTCATTCATGGCGGGTTTATAGATCTCGCTGGTATCCAGTTTAAAGTGTTGAATCGATCCAAAGGTCCAGCGGTGTACGTATGTAATCAATCCCATGGAACGCGACCATTGATGGACAGCAGTAAAAGGAAGCTGACAGAGAATTCGAAATTAGGGACCTCGCGCGCAGATTGACAGAAAGATATATAAGCGAGAATTACAAAGCTATCTTCAGTCGTATCCAAACTTGACGATCCAAGCTGGGAGTGTGGCTGATTTAATCATGAGCAACGGAACGAGTGAAAAGGAGTATCAGTATATCAAGGAGAAGGGTGCCATGTCGGCTGTGCACGGAATCCGGTTAGGTAGGTAGAAAAAGAGGAGGGAAGAAGAAAAGCAAGGGATATTAATCTGCAAAATGCCTAGAAAATGGTCAAGTTATCAGAGCACCAAACATTGTGATTACGACTGGAACCTTTCTGGGAGGAGAAATACATTTAGGTAAAGAAAAGAAAAGAAAAGAAAAGAAGGGGAGTTTGTGCTGATACCGAGGGATATCGTAGGTCTTAAGGTGTGGCCAGCTGGAAGAATAGGCGAGAACCCGTCCATCGGTTTATCGAAATCACTACGAAATGCTGGTTTCAAGCTGGGTAGATTAAAGACAGGTAGGATGCGAATCTGTCAGCAGAATGGGCGGGTTTTTCTTGATGTTTGATGGTGTAGGTACTCCTCCACGGCTCGACGGCCGCACTATTAATTACAATGGATTGAGCACGCAGTATGGAGATGATCCACCTTCGCCGTTCTCATATTTACATAGAACGGTTCCATATGCGGTGAGTACTAATATGGAGATATTATGCGGAATATCAACTAAGTTCGGTTCCAAGAATAATCAAATCGTTTGTCATCAAACTCGGACCAACCCTCAAGTCCATAGTTATATCGCACAGAATTTCGACAAGAGTGTGCATATCCGTGAAACAGTCAAAGGGCCAAGGTGAGTTGCTCAAACTGATTATCGCTGTCATTGGATGAGTTCACTGAGCATGATCCTAGGTACTGTCCTTCACTTGAAAGCAAAATTATGCGATTCAAGGAGAAAGACCACCACACTATATGGTTGGAACCGGAAGGTACGAATATTATTGGCATGACTTGTTGGTAGTGGCGGTAAGTTAACGTGCATTTGCCATACAGGATTAGATACCCACCTTGTTTATCCAAACGGAATATCAAACACAATGCCAGAGGATGTGCAATTAAATTTCCTACGTATGATTACGGGGTTGGAAAATGTGGACATGGTTCAGCCTGGTAAGCCAAAGAAAAAAGGAAACATGACATGACTTTGGTCCTAAAAGACGGTTGATTAGCATACGGAGTTGAATACGATCACATTGATCCCCGGGAACTTCGATCGACGCTGGAGACAAAACGCATTAGTGGGTTGTTCCTTGCCGGACAGATCAACGGAACAACAGGTTATGAGGAAGCAGCGGCACAAGGCATCGTTGCCGGTATCAACGCAGGACTTTCCGCTCTAGGAAAGCCGCCTTTTGTACTGGACCGGTCTGACGCTTACATTGGTGTCCTGATTGATGATCTTATCACAAAGGGTGTGGAAGAGCCATATAGAGTATTTACTTCCAGATCGGAATACCGCTTGTTGTTGCGCGCCGATAATGCTGATTTGCGGCTCACAAAGAAAGGTCAGTATTCATGAAATGTTTATTGAAGAAAGCGAACGTTCTAAATTACTTTAAAGGCTACGAAGTGGGTGCTGTCAGTAAGGAACGGTGGGAGCATTTCGAGAGCGTATCCAAACAATTGGAGTCAGCAATGACGGCGTTAGAAGAGCTAAAGTTATCACCCAAAGCCTGGGCAAAGGAGGGTATTACTAAACTCAATGACAATGGCGTATTGCGAAGGTAAGACGATTGTCTTTGCGCGCAAAAGGAGTAGACTGCTGAATTGTGCAATGTAGTGGCATGGAAATTCTTAACCACTCCACGGTTAGGTTGGAGCAGTTGTATGGTGTGCTACCGTCATTAGCTCACCTAGATGATACTTTGAAGGAGCGTCTTGTAATTGAAGGTATCGTGCAGTTATATAAGCAAATGTCAGCCAGCGTGTTTTGTGCTTAAGTTTTCCGTTACAGGACGCTATAAACCTTTCTTGAAGCGGCAAGCTGCAGAAGTCGCTGCCTTGAAACGTGATGAGGATCTTAAATTGGATATCAACTTTGATTATGCAACGTAAGATGATGTATAGTTCAGGAACGCAGATTAATTCGAAAAGACTCAACAAGTATTCTTTTCTTTCGCACAGTCTTAATCAGCTTTCGATGGAAGTACGTCAAAAGCTTGCTGCGGTCCGTCCTGAAACCTTGGTAAGATTTGCAGAGACGAACGTTTGTGGAAAAAAAAACAGCGACTGAATGAGTTTGTCAAAAAAATAATAGGGTGCTGCTAAACGAATTGAAGGAATGACACCCGCAGCCATGGTGGTCTTGCTGAGATATGCACATCGTAGCCAACGCGAAGCCAGGAATAACGTGGTGGACCCTACGGTTTTGGCTGAAGAAGATGAAAAATCCCCAGCCGGAAAATTGGACAGCTTGTAGATATATTCCGTTTCAATTAATCTTTGTAATATACATATTGCATTGTGTCATTGCTAATCAATTCCAACGTGCACATATCCGAGCTACAACCGTGAACTGCTGTTACTAATGCATACAATACGCACTTGCGGATGAAGGAAGCTGACTTTTAGACAAAGGTCGTCATCTATGTTAAGTTGAGCCATCAGTATTATCCTAAAACTGTAAGCAATTCGCGATCTAGGACGCGGTAGTAGTTGAGGCAACACATATCCCGAACAAAAGCCGTTAACATCAAGGGCCTCCCGCGCGAACTGCGTTTGTCCAAAAAGATTTTGACGGGATGACTAAAATTATGTCAAAAATTTTTCGATCTCCTTAAATTAATCGCGCAGGGTGAGCCGGTTGAACCAACACGGCGTTTGCATTATATTCTGGGTGTAATAATAGTCTATCCGAATTTATATAAGGACAACTGTTTTCAAGAAAAGGGCTGGTATGTCCATTGAGGAGGGGGAGCTCCTTACCACTCGGACCAAAAAAAATATAGTCATTCTTTATGCGAATAGAATAAACCAACTAAAGCCTTCACAAAACATCTCGATTGCATTCATATGGCTCAAGTCCAACGACCGTGTTGGCGATCAACCCCGGCTACTTGTAATGAACTTGATGACTGGTTTGACAGTATAAATAAGGAATTCCAGATATCCCATTGATCGCCATAATGCTGGGCGCGCGCGGTACAAAAGGGTTCACTCTGTTAATAGACAAGAGGATTTGCTGCTACTGTAGCCAGTACATAGCTTTCCCATGACATTTTATATAGGGGCCATGGAGGAATAAGTTGAGCAAGCATCTCTCTGCGATCTCCAAACTGTCGCTCGCAATGGTCCTGATTTTCGCCAAGCAGCTTGCTTGATGGTGCATACGAAGATCAACTGGTTGTCTATCTCTACTGTCAAGCAGGCTTCATGTTACGCATAATGCAGAAAGTCTCCGGCCCAGTTAAAGACGACAGCGGTTTCGCGTGAACAGAATATCAAGGTTCGCATATCAAGCTTGCCTTGAAATCAGGTGCATGATAAGATCGATGCACTAGTATTTTAGAGAGACATCGGGACTGTCAAGGTTATGTCAGTTACTTAGAGCAGAAATTATGTTATCTTGGTTTTTGGTATTTATTCAGGATACGGGAAGGTTTGGTATGCACAACGTGAGTGTAAGAGGGAGAGATAACGGATGGAATATAAGATAGGGCGGGTAACGATCTGAGAAAAGGGAGACTAGGAGGGGGTGTTACGCGAACTCTTCGGGGTCCATTGGCATCTCGCAAGCAAGCACTTGAAGAACTTTCCAGTTATCACTCAATTGACGTGTAAATTTAAGTTGCTCTTGAACGTAATTTTGATACATGAGAGATATGAACGCTTGTTGCTTGTGGACATAGGAAAGTTCCGCCGCCAGGCAATAGCGAATATGGGTATCGCGCTGCTGCTGGTATGTGATCTTTGCTTGATCCTAACATCGATGTTTATCAGTATCATTACTCATTTTTTACATTCTTTATATTCTATGCTTACCGATTCTATCAATGCATCTAGCCGTTCTACTTCCGCTTCCAAGCCTGGAACACCTCGATTCTGGTTCACTTTGGCCTTGTTCGCTGCCACTTTTCTCGACAGCCCTTCAATCTGATTCGCCGCGAGTCTTTCTTTGCGTTCCAGGAGTTCCTATTACAGCCGTTGAGTAACTTAAAGTCTCGACGCCTTCCCCTTCCCTGGTCTTACTTTGAACGAGATGTACAAGTCTCGGTGACGCTTCAGGTTCTCTAGGATACCGTTGCTGCACGAAGATGCATTCTCATCCAGTATTGTTCCAGCTCTCTGCATATGTCGTGCCACTGCTTCATAGCCACGTACAACTTGACCGCAGGATTCACATCCAGGAATATAGCATTCTTGTTCTATTTCTGTCATGGCACTAGGAAAATAAGAGGATGAGCTTAAGACCCGGTCATGATGAAAAGGTACTAGACAGTCTTACTTTAGTGCAATACTATATCGCACAAACTCTCTGCTCTGTATCTCGCTTAACCGAGTGACGCGCTCCAAAACCGCACACATTCCTTGATAGTGTTCGATCATAGCAGGTAATCTTTCCTTTATCTTTGCCAACCGTGAATCAAGATCCGCGGGTATCATATTCTCGACGTCTTGTGGTTCGGGTCCTTTACGAACGAATTCTTCATCCGTGTTTGGCGGATTCGCTCGGCGCCAAGCTAGAAATTCCTGAGAAAGACTGTCAAGCTATGGATGCCAAATGAAATTACCAAAGCTGTACTTCCAGACTTACGGATGGTTCGGTTAGAAAAATCTCCACAACTTCGTCTTTCTTTAGAACCGGATGACGGACGACGCTATTGATAAATCGCACCAGCCCTTTTTGCCGCCTGTCCAAAAAGTGATCGTCCTCTGTATACAGATTGCCGTCGTTAGAGCAAACCTCGTCTTACAGAGCATCGATAAGTACATACTGCCTCCTAACTTCTTTGGTGGTAAATTCGGGATGACTCTCATAGGATACCGTTTCAGTAAAGTTTCCCATAACCAATAAAAGTCGCTGTATCGACGAAGCACCTTTGATGACCGTAGTTGACTCTCCACAACGTAATTAATATGCTTAAATATGAATCCCTCTTTTTCAGGCGCCATCGTAACTTTTACTAAATCAAGGTCGAGGAACCATTGATAGCTCTCAGTGGGTCCCTTCGATAACACGTTCGTGTTCGTACCGCCGTTTTGGAATTCGGTAGTGTCATTGATCGATTCAGCAGCCGAGCGTGATGGCAGCGTTGTTGTTGGTGCCGTCGCCTTTCTCGCGTTGTGGTCCATACTACGTGATCGATTCATACCATGTCCATTAATGACATCCAATCGGCTTTTGTTTCTGTTGCTTATGGTGGTAGGTACAGATCGCATGCCGTCCGAATCCAGTTTACCGTTTCCGTTGGATAGCATGGACCATGGATCGTCCATGGGTTGACTTTTGATCTCGCTCACTTTGTCACTCGCATTTGTCGAATCACGCTTCACGTTAAGCTGATCGAGATTCAGTAAGACAGGGGTTGGCAAGTCTTTGTGAAGTAAAGCAAATTTGCCATTAATTACTGCCACGTGGGGTACTTGTTAATTGTCCGCAACTTACCGTTGCGATACTGATACACAGTGTCCAAGGAGACATCTGGAAGGGTTGCAACAGGTCGGTCAGTGAGTCCATCAGGTTCTTCACCAGTACACCACCTTTTTGCCCTTCTTCACGACTTTTTACCCATATTTTTCTGAGCGCATGCCACCAACGCCATCGCCGTATTAAACTCATTGTGTGTCACATACAGAGCACCTGCAGGCACGACTATGTTCAGGATCTATATGTGGTTTCGTACAGTAAGTGAGCTTTATCCTGGGACCCTCTATGCCCTTATACAGACACACAAAAGAGAGACTGTATATATACCTCCTGGGCAGTTCTCGGGGATAATTCAGCTAAACTGATTACCCTTTCGAGAGACTCCAAGCTTACGCGTTCACCATTGGGACGAGCTCGTGCATAGGCCGTATCATAGATTTCTGGGAGGTCGACACCGACTGTAAAGAAAACGTCCAATCAGTTGCAAATACTTTTATCTTTCCAACACAAGTTCAAGGCACTGACCCAATACACTGGCTGCAGTGACACCGGCTCCCAAGATATCATCGTCTACGGCTGCGGCTTGACCACCACTCTGACCAATGTCGGCCACCGAGTCGAACTGACTGTCCGACTCCCAGGGATTAGCGTCTACGCCCATTTGCGGGGCATACAACGGGGCGGACAAGGACCTGTTGATGGAGGACGATGTCGTAGCGCCAAACAGGTACCTTGATGAATCGGGTTCAAGAAACCCAGCTCTCAAAACGTCTTCGTCATCGTTGAGCATCGTCAATAATCGTATTCAAACGAAATAGAAGGGGAGAGAGAGAGAGAGATAGAAAGGAAAAGAAGCCCCTCTTCACAACACAGAAACACGCACCGCAACACAAAAAAGGGCTTTCACACTTCGGGCCCTTCTTTTTTCGCTTGTTTCTCCGCTTCCCATAAGATCAGGGTCCATTCTTCTGAAGAAGGCACACGAGTCTTTGGCGTGAAAACTGGCCCGAGTAATGCGATAAATAAACATGTGCTTGCAGTAAATGATCCTCAATGATTTTCTAACTTGATACGATCACCGCCCTCTGTTAACATGTGCATTACATGTCATTCCAGCTGTCATTGCTTAGCAATGTTCCATATAGTGTACATATCTCCTTTTTGGACAAGACCATTTCATCATTGTAGAATCGTGCATGCTCGCAATACAGCCCCAGCTCTAACAAAGTGCGGTATCATAGACTTACCATTAACCCGCATAAAGCAAGGACTGCAAACGCTGTAAAAGCCGATGCATTGCGTGTAACCAAGAATATGCATGCATTATACCAGTATCGGAACCTGTTACAGTTTATTGGGCTTTTCGGATATGCAAAAGGAAATGAATATGTAATAAGATGAGAGCTCCTCTTTCTTCAGTCTCGAATTGGCGTCTTTGTCTGCTTAGTCTTCTTCTCCAATCTTGGGTGCCTGTAAAACGGGAAACAACAGCCGGGTTATTACATATAACATTTATATCACGACAGTGTCTGGCTACGTACCAAGTAGTATCTGACATAGCCAAGGTTATCGAGTTTGTACTCGACAAGCAAAGGAACGTCATTTGACATGCTCAAGGTGACCCGGGTAGATAACGGAGTGGCCTTGGTAAAGTTGACAAGGTACTTGATTGCAAAGGACATGGAAACACTTTGTTGAAGTTCAATAACCGTGGCGTCATCCTCCTATAGTCAGTCAGCCTGATGAGTTAAAGGGTCCCACACGCACACACACAACATTGCTTAAATATTAACACATACACTGTCGACCATGCTGTTTGCTTTCAATGTGATACTTCCTTTTCCCATTTCACCCTCATTGCTAAACTTGATACCTTCCTTTGTGCATTCAATCGTAACTACAAGAGGGGAAATACTTAGTCGACCACAACCAACAATTTCTGTTCTCTTTTCCATACCAGCATCACTCATCACTGAGAGGTCACTCACAATTTCTCGGAACCGAACAGACGACATGGTGACAACGGCATCGTACGTGGTTTCCGGAATACCAAGATGTTCACTATCAATATCCATCAACTTGAGATCATATTCGCTGATCTTGTCGCTGTCTAAAGCGAAAAATGAGATATATCACTAAGAAAGAGAAACGTTTGTTCGGCTTTGTTTACCTTTGCTTTCAAATACCATGCTCAAAACGTCGCCATTATCTTCTGCTTTCAGAGTCATGATATCATCATTCCGGGCACACTTTAAGATCTTGTTCAAGCTTGTCAGGTTCACACCGAGAGGAATGTTACGATCACATCGGTAAGGGTCAAAGCCATCAGCACGCAGAAGCATCGAGACCAATGCGACGTGCGAATTGTCCATGGCCTGAAGTGCAATACCCGAATCGTTGCAGTCAAAGTTACATTCGCTGACCAGTTCCTTGACAGCTTCCAAAAGAGTCTTCAAGACTCTGGCTTGTTGCAGACGTGCTTCGAGCATTGTAATGTGTTTCTCTGTTGATCTGAAAAAATGTAAGATTGGATCAGCCCACGAAAACTGGTGTTGCTTCAGTATTGGACGCCGCAGCACCGCCCCCCTTCATCCCCGTCTTCGTCGAATCCCAAACTATCCGCTACGATGCCATGCCACGATCACACCCGTAGACAAGAAAAATGAAAAAGTGGGATTTCAGGTCAGGAACACCTACTTGGAGAAAGAGGGGCAAATCGAAAACGCGTTCCGAAAGAGGGAGCGAAGAAAAAAAGTTTCTTTAAGACGCGTCGAGAAACACCGACGTTGCCTGTCACGACACGAGTCCTGTAAAAGGACTCCTGTACCTGAAGATGCCCTGCAGCGTTATGGGTCGACAGAACAATCCTTTAGTTCAACCCACAGGGACGTAGGAACTATCATATTTGGTTTTCAGAAGTAGGAACAGCTTTGTCTGCCTTGGAGCGGCAACGTAAATTCAGCAAATACTTGGACCCACCCCAAGAGAAGCTCGAGAACACGAGCGGAGGATGTTAAAGGCGGACCCATGACACGATTGAAGATTTCCATACGACAGTAATGGACGCGATTAAAAAAAAAAGAATCATCAGAAAGATAAGCAAGATGTCTTTCATCAAATGGACAAGGTTTTATGGAGTGCTTTTTCAAGGCGTGCGGTATCCCACCTTCTAAAGGTAAGATTACTCTGCAGACTTTGAGTATTTTCAAGACTCAGTATCGCGTATCATAAAGAAAACCGTTACAATATATTGATATGCTTCTGCATAAACTTGTCGGTTGTGATTGCCTTTCCTCTGGCTATTGCTACTCCGTTCGTAGATATATCGGATTTAAGAGTGTGGCTCCTCATACTTCACTGGGCATGTATGTTGATTATTGCTGACGGGTAATCATGCTTTGACAGTTTCCCGCTTGACCGAACTAAATGCAGTTTAAACTTGCTGGTGCCAATGCCTGCTTCTCTTCCAGAACCTTGGATTCGAGGTTACGCGTTACGTACGCGTGTTCCCTTGCGCGGTAGTTTCAAAAGTCCGACTGTCTTGCACAGTGTTCACACAGAGGAAGCGATATACCCATTCGATGAAAGCCAGCAACAATGTGAGCCTCCAACTTACTTTAGCCTGCGGTTTGTTATTTATTTCCTTTTCTAAATATCTTACGTAGTCAAGAACGTCAGCGACCAAATTCCCCACAAGAAAAACGACACCTCTTTCAGTCACAACCAACAGCATTCGACAACCCATGACCAACAACCACGATTCGACAAACCTTAAGAAACGCAAGGGCAACAGCGATCTTGATGACGCCAAGCGATCTGCACCTCGACCACGCGTATCGGCAACGACAAATACAAAGCGGCCAGTCAAGGACATAAGGGTAAAAAGAAGTTCGGTACACGTCATTCGCCTTTGCCGTAATCTCATACGTATTTAATGTTTAGAGCAGAATGTCTGATATGGAACAGAAACGGGAAGCCAATCAAGCCAAAAGCAAGTTGCTTCCATTCGTGTACATTGAGAAAATACGTTGAAGATACTGATAATATATGTTTAGTAGGAGAACTTTCCAAAGAATGGCAAGCATGGGAGGATAGCGTCGCAAGTAAAGAGACAGAGTCACGGGAAGTCTGTCAACGGTTGATGGAGTTGCAAGCTCTAAAGCAGGTCCGTTGTTTTCTTATCTGGCTCTGCTGACGAGATGGAGGGCTCATAAAGGAGAGAATATTATTTAGATGGCAGAACGTAAACATGCAGAAGAAGTCGAGCGGCTAAAGTCTTTGCACCGGATGCAAACCTATCAGCTGCAGGATGCCAATACAAACTATAAGCAAAGAGTCACGGAGCTTCAACAAGACATTGCCATGTTCCAGGAACGGACCGTCAAGGCGCAGAACCAGATGGAACTGGATGCTAAGGAAAACGCCGAGTTGAGGGTATACTAACTCACTAGTCTTTCCGTTTTCTTTCTTCTTCTTTGGGTGGTTGACTTGCTCTTTTCTTTGCAGGAAACCATAGCAAAAACTTCAGCATCCTTTACAAAACTAGAGGCGGACCTCTGGACAATGAGGACCAAAGTTGAGGTAAGGGAAAAAATCATTCAAAGAAAGGAGGCCGTTGTCTTAAGGGTCATGTCATGGTATCTCGTGTAGGAAGCGGACAAAAAGCTCCAAGAAAGCCAGGGCACAATCGACAGTTTAAAGCAACAGATAGAAGAGTGTCGTACCAGGACAAAGGAAATGGAAGCGAGTCGGTTGCATCATGAAAAGATGAGACGGCGATTGCATAATACCATCCAAGAACTAAAGGGCAATATTCGGGTGTTCTGTCGCGTTCGACCAGCATTAGGTGGGTCATAGAACGAACAGACACACAGAGAGAGATGGACAGTCAGTAGGCTAACCGATGTGCTAGAATCGGAAAAACGAGGAGCGAACAGTCTGGCGCGGATAAGATATTATGGTGAAGACGGAGAAAAACTTGAATTATCGGAAGAAGTATCCAGTACCCTTGGCAAGACTACACTCAAGACATACCCGTTCTCGTTTGATAAAGTAAGAAAAGAATAACAATCAGTAAATGCAATTTGTCTCATGGGAAATGGTTAGGTATTTCCACCCAGTTGCAGTCAGCAAGAATGTTTTGAAGAGATATCTCAGTTGGTCCAGTCAGCTTTGGATGGCTATAATGTCTGCATTTTTGCGTAAGTGAAAGCCGAAATACCAAGTGAATGACGCACCTGTATTGATTAAAGAATGCTTATGATATAGATACGGGCAGACAGGTAGTGGCAAGGCAAGTTTGCTAACAAACGGGAGAATTTGTAAATCCTCTGTTTTCTGACGATAGAGTTAAGACTTATACAATGCAAGGATCGAGCAATCCAAAGGCAGAATCTGCGGGAATGATACCGCGGGCCGTGCAACAGATTTATGACGTGACTCAGAAGCTTGCTGAACAGAACTGGACCTACACGATGGAGGGTCAATTCTTGGAGATTTATAATGAAACAGTACATGACCTGCTAGGTGACACGGCTGATTACGGGAAAATCAAGCATGAGATCCGACACGAAAAGAATGGACGGACTACGGTAACAGACATGACAACGGGTAAGGTTTTTGGAAACGGAGATGAAAGGCTGGAACAAGGTTTAAGTTAAAACACGATCCGACTCTGCCCGTGGTTAGTGATTTTGGATTCTCCAGCAAAGGTGACAAGCATGCTCCGCAAAGCCAGCCAGAATCGTGCGACCGGGGCCACCAATTTGAATGAACGATCCTCGCGGAGTCATAGTGTATTCATGTTACGGCTGTCTGGGCACAATAGCGTGACGAAGGAGCAATGTTCTGGCGTGCTGAATCTGATTGATTTGGCGGGTTCCGAGCGACTTGCCTTGTCAGGCTCAACAGGCGAACGACTACGTGAGACACAGGCTATCAATAAGAGTCTCAGCTGCTTGGGAGATGTGATTCACGCATTGGCAAACAACAAAGAAGGTGGCCATGTGCCTTATAGAAACTCAAAACTGACGTATCTGTTACAGAATTCTTTAGGTACTCAGAATATTTCCTCATTTGTCTTTTGACGGAGTGAAAAATCTAAACTTTTCTTTTATGAACAGGCGGCAATAGCAAGACGCTCATGTTTGTAAACATTTCTCCGCTCATGGAACATTTTGGCGAGACCTTATGTTCTTTACGATTTGCCACTAAGGTGAACTCTTGTCGCATTGCGGTACCCAAAAAGATGTCCAAATAGTTGTTTGTTTTTTGACGCTATTATATTATTAATTAATAACAATGCAAGAAGTTTCGTATGTCTCTTAAATTAAGTATTAGGATGAGTTGGCTTTTAACATGTTATCACCTGACAACACTGCGATAGGAGTCTGTAGTAAAGAATAATGTATAGTACTTGTTTCTTTCCTTGGAGACCATACAAACATTAGCGTGGGTCCTTTGATGACTGCAGACATGATAAGCCCGGATTTGCTCGAAATATATAGAGAAAACGATGATTGAAGGGGTGCAAAAAAATTACAGGAACGGTGGTGCCCGCTTTGGGAGCTATAACTTCATGCCGAGCTTTGACAGAAGAAAGCACTACGTGATCAGCTATTTTTTAATTCGCGTGAAATCTTCTAAGCGAGAGATTTAGCGGGAAAGCATAGGAAGACGGTTACATACAACGCCATTGTCAACCCGAATGAATGACTTTTTCCCAAATGCGAACTGGAACCACATGGACGTGTGCGAGAAGTTTCGTTTTGCTAGGATGTAAAGTCTCAATTAGGCTTTCTCTCCTTCTCACACGCCTTTAGCTATGCACTTCAGGTTGCCAACGATCGCAGAACGATGTTGGAGAGAAAGCGTACGAATCAGCTCATTTAAGAGGAACGAACCTGATGACTGCTCGTTATTGCGTAAAGGTTCAAGATTAATTATAAACACATTTTGGCCTTTAATGTACGATGATGAAATATACAAGGCGGCAGGTAAAGCCAATGCAGAGAGAGTTATGTGAGGGAAGTGAAGGGAAAGTGATTAGGCGGTTTCGGTAACACCAGAAATGGAAGTATCCGTAGCAGGCTCATTTTCAGCTGATGATGATAATGGAGAAGGAGAAGAGGGTGTTTCAGTTGACGGAGAGGAAGGGGAGTCTTCAATGAGAGGTGGTGGTGGCTGATGTTGATGAATAACAGTTTTGCCGGCGCGGCCCAGCAGACGGTCTTTGACTTCTTGAACAATCAGTTCGCGCTCCTTGGAAGCGCCGCCCAGAACAGAAGAGTTTTCCTGAGCGCGACGAATCAAGTAGGGAATGACTTCATTGACCATGCCGTAGGGCAGGTACTTGTAGATGGAGTAACCGTTTTTACCGAGCGCATAAGAGATCTGATCCTGCATACCAAAGAGCTGACCAAAGTGGACGACACCTGAGCGCGGCAGAACATGGTTGCGTTCCATTTCCTGGACAGTCAGAATGACGGATTCGCGGTTATGCGTCGCGACCATGAAAACAATGGGAGCTGTGGCACCGGTCAAGGGTTCGCCGGTCTCTTCCTGGTGTTCTCTGAGTTTCGAGAGCAAGAAGCGGACACCGCCGTTAAACGAGGCATGTGTGTCTTCGATGGTGTCGTGGATCGGGCTTGGATAGCCATACTCTAGAGCGCGTTGACGTTCGGAAACCATGTACGCGCCACGCACGAGTTTGGCAGCAAAAGTAAAGTTCTCACGCTTGGCACGTTCCACGTCGATCTCGAGTTTGCGTTGTGCACCCTTGGTGTACATTTGGTCTTGTGATACAGAGCAAAAAAGAATGAGTGAATCATTCCGATTGGTTCACAGGGTGGGAAAAATTTCCACTTACAGGTATTGTAGACGGTGGGAGGCTGCTCACCATTGCGCTGATTGTATTTGGCCTCCATGTTCAGGGCAACGTGATCCACGGCTTCTTGAAAGTACGACTGCTCAGCGTCAATCATCACTCCTGTATGCAACTCGCTTGCCAGCTTGCACACTTGATCCAGACGGTTCACCATGCGATCATACGCTGCCAGTTCGTGGCTGGTCAGCAAGCCATCCTGCTTGTCTGTGCGCCACCAAATGTCACGCTTGGGGCCCGAGAGGTTAAAAAGCTTGCTAAACTCGATGTAGTCCATGGCAGGCGGTGCATTCGCAAGCAACTGTTGGCGGGCCTGGCGTTGCTGCTCGCATGCCGGCGGCGGCAGCACTTGGTCAGCGACCTTTTCGAGTCCGGAGCGATCGAGCTTGCCATTCACTTGATTCTCATAGAACGCCTTGTCGAGACGGCTCAAGGCTTGATTCAGTCTGAGGAGAAATTCAGGCGGTGCAAACGCGGTGACCTTGACGGCCGCAAATGCGCCATTCGACAAGAACTGCTGACCCTGGGCTGCTGTCTGTAGGCAATACTTGATCATTTCGAGCGTGTGATCTGCCTGTCGCTCGGCCAATTCAAAACTGTCCTTCTTCTGGTTATTATCCTCGTGTAGATCGGCCTCCACACTCAAGTCGAGAATGCAATTAATCCCGGAACGCGCCAACTTGTCCATCGTGCTCACACATTCGTCCGCAGTCTCGCCGCCACAAAAGTAGGCAAAAAACGTGTTCTTGACAAACCAATAGGCCAATTGCTCCACATGCATGGTCTCAGCCAATTTGATCAAGTGTGGCGCCACGTCCACGAGCCAGGGATACGTGCAGAGCTTGTAGACAAAGAGGGCCAACAAGAGTTCACTGGTGGATTTGGAATGTAAAGAATTTCGGCTATTTTCATCCAGTAGCTCGGCAACGGTTGTGGACGGTGATGGGGTGCTGTAGGCAGATATCGGAGGTGACAGTACGCCTGATTCCATTTCCGTGGTATGAGAACTAGGGGAAGCGTACATGTAGGCGAAGGTAGCTGAGGTCAAGGCTATGCTGGCCGCAATGGGTCTGTATGGCTTTGCGAATATCGATGGACGTGTGTATGACGACGTCGAAGAGTTCGAGTAGAATGCGCGTCGCACATACGTGTTGATCGGCCGTAATAATGGTCGGCGAAAGCTAGCAGCGCGAGAAGCAAGTGTACGTTGCATTAGGATAGAGACAGTGAAGAAAGAAAGCAGAATTCCTCGACCTTCGGGGAGTCCACTCTATATATACGGCCCAGGCGGGCAAAAGACTCTTCCGATACACTTGCCTATTTCAGACCATTCACCAATCAGAATTTTCTATTCTGTCCGAAAACGTAGATAAAGTTCGCGTGAATCTTCCTGTCAACCCTGCCCGTGAGACATGACACAGACTAATCTTAAACCTTAATACTTTAACGGATAATGGGAACCACTACCCGGTGGGGGATGATGACTTTCTACGCATTTCTGTTGTTCACCACCCACAACCCCCATGTTCCCCCCCTCTAGAACACTCGCGAACCAATCAGGAACTTTTCTATCTTTCGGTTTCTCTAAGTCTCTCTCCCCAAACAACTGTACTGTGTACAAACAAACAACAGGTTTACTGTTCGTTTAAAAATCTACACGGGCGAAACAGAATATTAAGGGCAGAAAAAGTCGCCGCGCGTTCCTTGCACCTATATTCTCCACGCGTTATGTATATATATGTCCCCGCTGACTTGTTCCATCTCTTGGAGATAACGCGTCCTTTTCTACCCAAAACTACTGATAAAACAAATACTAGGGGAATGTTTCTGTTCCCCGTGGAGATAAGGGGATTTCTATCAGTATATCGGGAATGTGGGATCGATATCGGTTGCCCATTTGTAGAGTCCGCCGACAATGTCGCGTGCATTCGATATTCCATGTTCTTGTAACATCCGCACAGCCAGCTGTGAATCGTTACCCAGACGACAAATTACGTACACTTGGCAACACAAAAGAAAAAGAGTCAATTGTTCTTTGCTCTACCAGATTACACAATCTACTCATTCTTACCTTTATCTCTTTTCTCCTCTTCCATTTTCTTTTTAATTTCGGGTATCCGTTCTTTAAGGTTGGCTAATGGTATATTCACACTGCCTGGAAGACTGCAAATATCGTATTGAACTCGGCTTCGGACATCCAGAAGGATATGTGGTTCGGATATCGCCTTTTGATAAGCCTATATTCCACGCAACTACGTGAGCATAAGGAATGACCAGCTCAACATTTGTCGTATCAATACCTGAACATTCACTCTCTCTTCTGGTCCCAAAACACGTAATGGAGCTTCCTAAAATTTGCAATAAACGCTCAACGTTTTGTGACGCTCTGAAAGACAATGAGAGATTACCTTGTCCGTGGCACCTGACCCGCAAAATTCCACATAATCAATCAAAGCCTTGATGGTTGGATTGTCTCCGCACACAGGACAGTCCTTCTTTTTTTTCCGCATTCGGATGGTTCGGAACATGTCAGAAGATGCACCATTGAAGACAAGGAAATTTGGTGGTGCGTCGCCTTGTGATCGCCGGATATGAGTCTTGTGCTTTATCGTTTCGCTCTGTTCTTTGTTCTTACCATGTAAGCCTACAATAATTTTGATAGCTTCAAGAGCTTGCAACATGCCAATCACGCCAGGCACTATATATGCGGATTATTGTTGGCTCTAACAGTAAGGTACGGCTTGCAGAGGAACTTGCCTACACCCAGGACACCGCCGTCCGCGCAGTTTGTTACAGTTTCCGGCGGTGGTGGCACAGGATGAAGACACCGATAACAAGGACCACCATTATAGTTGTAAACCATCAACTTTAATTCTGACTTTGAGATCACCGCACTCTTCACCCTTCCCTCGTTTTTCATTACCTGGCCATCCATCCTCAGTGCACTTCCAGATACAAGCGGTTTGCCAGCCAAGACACAAGCATCATTCAGTAGATATCGTGTTGCCACATTATCTGTCGCATCCAGAACAACGTCGTACCTGCATAACTCCTGTGTCAGTTTTGCTCGTCTCGTGACTTCGTTGAACGCTTAACTCTTTGATGATCTCCAAAGCATTGGTGCTGTCCAACACAATGGGATAAGGAACCACATGGCAATCTGGATAAACTCTGAAACGCTTTTTAAGTTTTCGGCATGCCCAAATATAGGGTCCAAAGGGACTTACTCCTTCACAGCCATCATGGCCGAAACGGCCTTATTGATGCCTCGCGTCTTTTCACGATGTACCACTTGTCGATGCAGATTGGATATATCCACATCATCATGGTCCACAATACCCAACCGTCCAATACCTCCTGCGCCCAGATACAATACAGCAGGGGATCCCAGGCCTCCGGCTCCAACCACAAGTACCGAACTATTACGTAATTTCAACTGTCCTATATTCCTTCCACAGTGGGGATCTTTTCTTTGTGCTTCACAATATGCCACACACACACTTACGTACCTGCTATGCCCAAGTCGGGTAAGATCAACTGTCTACCGAATCGTCGAATTTCGGGATTGCTCAGTCGATCAACTTTATGAAACGGTAATGAATTACTCGATTGTGTTGTTGAAGCGTCTGCCTCATTAAGCTTGGCTTCCAGTTCTGCAATTCGTTCACGTAGCCTCTGAATCTCGGCGTCCTTGTCCATTACAAAAGTGAAGTAGCGCGGAAAAGAAGAACACTGGGAAGCTTTTTCCTTTTATGGTCAGCTGCCGTTATGCGCCACTTAACGTGCGCTGCCATGTTGAATACGACGAAATTAAGAAAATGTTGTGCGGGTCGCAGCCACCAGGTCATTTATTGACTTCATAATTAGAATGCTACGCAACTAAATGTACGTTCATTGGTTCGCCCGAGGTCTTTGATTTCTGACATGTATTACGTAGCTACAATGGCGGCCAAGAATACAGAATGAAGGGCCAGCTACCCTCGCCTCCCATTACGGATGTGCTGCTTGTATGGCGTACTCCGTTTCAATCGAGTCTCTGGAGATGCATATTCGCAGCAGCCATATGTGTAATGGTGCTTCCGTCGCTCTGCTCTCTGACAAATCGCAGTATCAAACAACAACAGCACTAACGAGGCTGAACTTCTTTTGCCTGCAACTGTGACAAGACAGTTTATATCCACTGTAAAGCGCCGTCCGTGCTGCCCTTTGACCGTTGTGGCCCAAAGTTTACTGCGGAGGATATTGGGTCCTCATTTCATCCATTGCGACTGCAAGCTTAAAAGCTCATGAGCGTAATGCAAGCCGGGAAACAAGCAAACCAAACATTGCAAAAAAAGACCTCGTCTCAATCTATGAGACAGTATGGGAAAGGCAGTGATACATAATGTGAGGAGGGGCGGCACATAGTGACGCTTCTGATCGTATCGACATTTGAAACGAGATGGAGGCGTATCGAAATGCGAGCGGCTCGCATATTGAGACATAATGTACACAAGTAGTAATTCGTAATTAGCATAAGGATGAGTAATGCATATTGTTTACGTGGATGCTACGCTATTGCCACCCACTTTTGCCAACGCAACTGCTTATGGCTTAGTCTTCAGCCCAACGGACGAAAGGAGATTCTTCATGGACCATCGTCAGGTGTGCCTCCAAGAAATCCGGGCTCACACGGCAAGTGAGAGTTTGAGAGCAGTTAGAGGCGATCTAAACGGTAGGGATAAACGCTTCAGAAACGACCAAATTCGGAACGGTCGTGAGATCAAGCGCACTAACATCCAAGCCGTCGAGCGGACAACCACCTTAACGTCGTTACGCTTCATCCATAACAGCTGGATATTACCCGTACGAGGAGCTGCGTAGTTACCTTTTACGATGAATCGCTCGACTGAGTTGGTGTCTTCGAACTTTTCTCCTGTTTATCGTATGTGAGGACGAGATAGATAGAATGCTCAGGCACGAGAATTCTGGACTCGATCAGTGTCCCAGAGAACAATCATCTTTTTCTTCGATCAATCGATTGGAGAAGATTACAGTGCCCGCGCAATGTGACGATACTCGTTAAAGCCCATGGATGCATACTGTATATGTTGCAGCACGAAATTTTGGGCAAAAGAATAGAACGAACATACAACATTGCGCAAAAGCGCTTTTAGTTTGGCTCTGCCTCCCTCGGGCCATGGCAGTGAAAACTGAAGCAAACGACAGGTAAAGGAGGACACCACGTCGGCCATCCACCTTGATTGTTATTTAAGCACGGTGTTTACCAAAAATTCACACTGCGAAACGTGTGCCCTTCATTTGACATGATGACAGAGTAATGAAACAAGGTCGGATAGATGAAGGGGGAAAAGAAATATTAATGTCAAGATAGACGCCGCGATCTCGAGACAGTCAGTGATGACGAAGCTCTATTTGAAGAATTGGAAAAGGGTGAAGATGAAGAATTAGCGGCTATTCGCGAGCAACGCATCCGAGAAATTCAACAAGAGTAAGACCGTCATGTTGGAAATCAACACTGTCACCATCCCGGAAATAACAAGAGAACCAGACTGTTGACTCGACAGGCCATGAGCGAGAATCAGCACGGAAGCTACACGGAAATCACGAATGAAAAGGAATTCATGGATATCACGACAAGCACACAGTATGTGGTGGGCCATTTTTTCCATCCAGACTTTAGGCGGTGCAAGATCATGGATAGTCACCTGGAACAATTGGCCAAAAAGCATTATCGTACTCGGTTTTGCAAAATCAATGTGACCAATGCACCGTTCCTGGTTGAAAAACTCCAGATTCGGGTTTTACCTTGTGTCATGGCATGGATTGACGGCTATGCGCAAATCAAGTAGGTACCTCTCCATATGATCCATGTCCTTTTTCTTCTAACATAGTTTTCAAATCAAAGGCTTGTCGGGTTTGATGAGTTGGGAAATACGGATAACTTTTCGACGGCTCTATTGGAACTCAAGCTAGCCAATGCTGGTAACTACTCTGCCCTCACGTTGTTTTGTATTTGAATAGCAAAAACTCCCGTTTCTTTCTTTTTTTCTAGGTGTTATTCGGAGGAAAGAAGATAACGAAGCGGGTAATAAGAGCAAAGGGTCGATCTTTCAAGGCAATGGTCATACCGACGACAGTGATAGTGACTTTGACGACTAGAATACATATATATATACCTTTTGAACGTGTCAAAAGAACAGCGTTGCCTACGTTGACGTACTGGTATGGCTTAATGAAGCGGACGGACTAAAATCGCGACAAAGAAGCATACTGTGGACTACGCAGCTGTAACTGCATCTCGGCAGGTCTTCATTGCACATTATTTTCAAATCTACATATGTCTACATTATATTTCAAGTCTATATATGTCTAGTATATCTGCTGTATTAAGCGTTGGTCCTTGGCAATGTCCGGCGTCTGCCAAAGGCGATGACGGTGTCAAAGTACGCCTGACTATTACCAACGCTGCTGTTTTGCCCGGTACTCTTCGAACTGCTGCCGCGGCCGTATTCTTCTTCTGCAAGTAACCGTTCTTCGGCTATCTGTCTGCTTCGTTCTCATAATTGCCGTAATTGCTCTTGCAGTTCTTGAATACGCCCGTACACGGCATCAATCTCGGAGCCGAGTTGCGCCATAGAGATCTCGCAAATGCTCTTCCAGCCGCAAAGCTTCATTTTCTCGATCTATGCCGAGTTCGAACCGTCCGTTCGCGCTCGTCACTTTCGGTATCGTCGCGGAGGACGATAGCGCCGTCGCTACTTTGCCCTGCTGTTTCCTGGTCAAAAAAACTGGGGATAGTGTGGACAACAGCTCGTGGTGGTGATGCCGTACAGGCTGAAGAGGAGGTTGAAAAGACCGGAGGGAAGAATGCAGATGAGGCAGGAGATTGTAATGCAGTTATGGAAGGCGAGATAGGCGACGGGACTTGGGCTGGAGTCCAGTCTGCGACAGGTGACGACACGGGAGATAGGCTTGTGGAATGCTAGATACAAGGTGAATTGGCAACCGATGGTGAGAAGATTGGCGAAACAGAAGGTGGATGTGGTCCTGATGGCACATTGATAGTAGCGGTGAGCGTGGGATGATTACTAGTATCTCCTTGTTGAAGCAATCCCCGATATGGATACTGGGATGGCTATGTAAAAGCACATATCAACAAACCATGCAATGCCGTGTTATGTGTTAAGTCATTACTTACATCCAGGAGTCGTATAAAGAGTGCCTGGCTCCGGCGTTGAATGTAATACCGGAGAGGTTCCATGGATCGGATCCCGTTACGCAACACCAAGTGTTTACAAAGGAGAAATCGACTCTGAAGATATGCTGGACAGCCACAGGTCCACGAGAGGGTATCTGGGAGATAGGCGGAATCAGCATCTGCAAGCTCTTATTGGTGTCGACGGCCTTGCCCTTGGACACCTGAAGCCTCGTTCCATTCCTTGCTTCTGTCTGGCCCAAATATTGTTGCTGACGGTACCCCTGTTTCTTGCCGTGGAGACGCCCATTGACAGACGCTCTGCTCTTACAAGAACACTGTCCAGTGAGTCACTGTCGTCGTCATCGGAAACTTCGGCAGCGCGAGATTGCCCGTGCCCGCTTTCCATGGTATGCTCCGGACGGTTGGCTACTCGATCATGCAGCGCATAATCACCAAACTCTTTCCGTAACAGAAGCGCCCTTCTGGTAACATACTCGGCATATTTCAAGCGCTGGGCGATTGCGTTAACTGCAATAAATTTGGTAAGCCACGGAACCCCCCCTAACAAACCACCTTTGTACATACCCTTCTGTTGATCTACCCAAAGTAACGATTCGATATGAACATCATGTCCTCATTCCGCAATGGAAATTACATACCTTCAGAATCTACGACTGTCCGAGCAATATCCCGGTATGAGATGTTTCTCTCTTCCGACCGTAGTTTGCGTATAGATCTTGTAGGCTTTGAACGGCTTGGAGTACCCCGGAAAATCCGCACTTGTGTCGTATGATGCGTGGTTGACCCGTCAGGGCCCACAGTAATCTTTGCGTCCTCATGCCAACCGATGCGCTGTTGCTTTGTCTTGGTAGCGTGCCCGACGGTCGTCGGCGTAGGAGTTCCACGTGTAGCGGAGGCAGGTGCTTGACCAGTTCCAAGAGGCGGTAAGCAAGAGGTTCCAGGGAAGCCGGTACTGGATGCTGAATGTATCCAGGATGAGGAAGCGCTGGATACAAAGGTGAAAACGTGTGTTGGGTGTTAGCAGGACACTGAGAACGTTGGGAATGTTCTTGCGAGGCGTGAGGATGTTGCATGAAAGTTAGAAAGTTGGATAAATGCATAACTCGCGCTTTTGAAAACACTTGTAATTCCGCCCATCTTTGTAATTCTACTTGTACATCGACTTAATACTGTTTATTGATTGGACTTTTGCGCTACTTAAAGGTATATTTTGCGTCAACTGTAAA